>JAJJMA010337227.1:0-24841 GCA_023529015.1 Papaver nudicaule
AAAAAAAAATGTCTACAAAAATCGCAGTGACTCGACACCCAGGTGTCAAAATACGTGTACTTTAGCCTGCTTCACTAGCAAAAGACGTCTGGATATCCAACCCAGACAACTTTCGTCTGAAAAGGTTATTAGCAAAGAGCAAGAGCAGACTACCAGACACAGCCAGAAGTAAAAAAACCGGAGGAATCCAAAAAAGGGTTTCAGAAGTGAGGAAGAAAAACACAGAAGAGTCAGTGAGCAGAGGAGATTAAACGAATCAAAGCAAAAGCAAAGATGGAGGGAATGTCATACCAGAGATTTCCAAAGATAAAGATCAGAGAAATGAAAGATGAATACATGAAATTTGAGTTAAGAGAAACAGATGTAAGTATGGCAAATGCACTTCGTCGTATTATGATTGCTGAAGTACCAACAATAGCAATTGAACTTGTTGAAATCGAGGTGAATTCAACTGTTCTTAACGATGAGTTTCTAGCTCATCGACTCGGTCTTGTCCCATTAACTAGTGACCGTGCTATGGGTATGAGATTCTCCCGTGATTGTGATGCCTGTGATGGTGATGGTCAATGCGAATATTGTTCTGTTGAGTTTCATTTATCTGTTCGTTGTGACCAAGATCAGACTCTTGATGTTACTAGTGCTGATCTTCTTAGTGCTGATCCTTCTGTGGTTCCTGTTGATGTTGCTAATGCTGCTCGTTCTGCAAGTTTTGATTCTTCTGAAAACAAGTAATGTTCTTGAACCCCCTTTTTGTTTTTATGAGTTTGTATAATTAGGGTTTTGGATAAAGATGAATAATTTTGGGATTTAGGGTTTGTGTATTGGGGAAATTGGGATTGTCATGTTATGTTGATTGATAACGCGTCTATTTTTATTGTATTTGACCTAATTGTGTTTGAGGGTTGTATAAAATTTCACAAATTAGGGTTTAGGGGAATTGGAAATGTTGTTTTTTACCTTAACTGGTTAATTCTATTTGCCCAATTTGTGGGTTCTGAGTATATGTGTGCTGATTAGAGTTTTAGGAATGTTATAAAATTCAGTGTTTCTGGTGGTTTGAGTTTAGGGGGGATTAAAGCTGTCAAATTATTTGTGTCCACAACTCCACATTGTTTTAAAGGTACTTCCTTTGAGTTAATCTGGGCTTTATACGTGTTTCCAGGGGAATTATAATTGTGAAGCTGCGTCGGGGGCAGGAATTGAGATTGAGAGCCATAGCTAGAAAAGGGATTGGGAAAGATCATGCTAAATGGTCACCCACTGCCACTGTTACATTTATGTATGAACCGGACATCCACATCAATGAGGATATGATGGCAAGCTTAACTCTCGAAGAGAAGCTAAGTTGGATTGAAAGTAGCCCTACCAAAGTTTTTGATATTGATCCTAATACCCAACAGGTACTTATGTTTTCCGTAGTTTCAGTGATGTGTTGACACTGGAATTTATGCTCTCAAGTCTTATCGTGAACCCTTTAATGTTTAATTTCTCATTGTTCTAGTTCAGATATTAGTTTCACTACCGGGTGGTAGTCTTATGTTAATAGATACTCCATATCTGTTAAGCTTTTATCTTTTCAAATCCTGTCTATGACTCTTCCCATGAGAAAATTAGGCTTGCAAGATTCCATTTTCTAGAGAAGTCGGCTAAGTTACTTGCTCATTTACATCCATTTGTACTTGGGTTGTGTATGCATGCCTTGTGAGCCAGTTAAACAAGTGGCGAGTTCACTTTGCCTATCTCTCAAGCCATAGGCTTCCGCTCCTTAAACGTAGCCATTCTTCGGTTATGTTCTTTTATATAAAGCTGCTTTGGGTTGACCATCATCATTATTAGTCAAGTGTACATCTCTACCTGCAGATTTGTAGATTACATCAAATATATATGAGTTGGCCTGGAAAAAAATATGGCATTTGAAAGAATAAATGTTAATTGTTGTGGAGCAGACAAACATCATCTTTATATTTGCTAAGTAAATTATCAGCTTGATATTTGTTGTCTGCATGGTAAGTTGGTTGCAAAGCATTAGTAAACTCCCTGCATTTGAACGTTATCATCATTACCTTGGTCACAGTTTTAATCTTGTTAAAACTACATACATCTGTTTGCAATATGCCGCTGCTCTACTAGATCAAATTTGCAGACGCATATCTAATGATCTAAGTAAACTGTGGATGTATTTCTTCGATTTATTCATATTTAAGCTGCTTACTTTGTTGTAGTTCCTTTGATAGGTTCAAGTCCTGATTAATGGAATAAAGAATTCTGTTTTAGAGGCGCACGTTACTAGCACATATAGCATACACTAGAATTTAATGTGTATGTGGCTATAAGATATGATTGTGTATGGCAGTTACCAATCAATCCAATCTGCTTGTGCATTTCATCATTGTCCTGGATGCTACGCAATCATATTTAAAAAAAATGATAAATACCATGCTAGCTCCACGCAGATTGCTTATGAGTCTGATTGTGGTGTATGTACCCTCGGATCAAGGCAACCACCCCAAAGGGTGCATCATGTCGAGGACTTAGGGCGTGTGAATTGTGTACACGTCAGCTTCCATGTTAAGACCGTGTGGATCTAGCGAGTTGCCAAGCACAGTCGTGTCTTTTTACTGCACAATTTCACGTTACTAGCACATATTGCTTACACTAGAATTCAATGTGTAGGTGGTTATAAGATATGATTGTGCATGGCAGTTAGCCAACATTGTTCTAATTAATTCAATTTGCTTGTGCATTTTAATCCGATTGTCATTTATCATTGTTCTGAATGTATGTAATCATATTTTTTGATAAATACCATGCTAGCTCCACACGGACTGCTTATGAATCTGAATGTGGTGCATGTAAGGACCCTTGGATCAAGGCATCCTCCCCAAAGGGTTGCACCATGCAGAGGACTAAGGGATTGTGAATTGTGTGCACGTTAGCATCCATGTCAAGATCGTGTGGAACTAGCGAGTTGCCAAGCAGGTTCACGTCTTTTTACTGTGTGATTTCAGTTCTGAAAATGTGGATTGTTTTGACTGTTTTTATAGGTCATAGTGGTTGATCCTGAGGCATATACATACGATGATGAGGTGATCAAGAAAGCAGAAGCGATGGGAAAGCCAGGGCTTGTCGAGATTACTGGCAGAGAAGATAGTTTTATTTTTACAGTTGAATCTACAGGTGCTGTGAAAGCTTCCCAAATTGTCCTAAATGCCATCGAAGTTCTTAAGCAGAAGCTTGATGCAGTTAGACTCTCTGAAGATACTGAAGAAGCCGACGATCAATTTGGGGAACTCGGAGCTCACATGCGAGGTGGGTAGAGAGTCTCCTTTGGAAGGCTTCAGTTTCAAAGGCATTTCGGAAACTTCTGTTGTTAAATTTGACTAAATAGGACATTGCAAACATTCCATAATACCTCCAAAGAATACTTCTTTCATTGGGTTCTGAAGTTGTACCCTTCTGAAGTTCAGAATTAGTTAGCTTTTGACAGTGAGGAACTCAAGGACAGATTCACCTTCTGAATTAGGTGAAGAAGTTTGAACAGTTTCTCTAATTGTCTCAAGCAAGGTGATTACTTTGGTTTTAATGGAAAACTGTATTAAACACAAGGTGTTTTATCATTTCATGCCAACAAATATAGGAAATGAGGTTTTCAGTTTTTACAGAGCACCAACAGTGAAAAGAAAGATAAGATTATTCAACCACTACAACTCTTCTGCAATTATTTTCTCCTTGTATCATATATGACTGCAAGATCTAGAAATTATTTGAATTTTTTTTGTCAGGGTAAGTAGGAATTTTGAATTTTGTGGTCCATGGAGAAAGTCAGAAACCAAACACCACATTTCTCCATTGAATTTTGATATTTCAAAATCCAAATCCCAATTATCTTCTCCTCCTTAAAGGATGTTTCAGTCGTCCCCCCGAAACTGACAAGATGAACTCTCAGATCTCAATGTGCTTTCACTAGAGACATTTTTTATAGGTAACTGCCAAAGTCCTATCTGAATTTTCAATGTCCTTCGGGTCGTGCTATCACGCGAACGCGTGCGTGATAGCGCCCACGCACACGCACCCCCTCGCCGTTGGATGCAGATCCAACGGCGACCTCTAATTTTCACTTTTCTTTTCTTTTTCTCTCTTTTCTTTCTCTCTCGGCCATTGGATCTGCATCCAACGGCGATGGGGGGTGCGTGTGCGTGGGTTCTTCCACGCACGCGTTCGCGTGATAGCCTAACTCATGTCCTTTTCCTCTCAACCAAAGAAAGCATTGAGAACCTACAGTGTATATTAGTTAGAACTGCTGTACTAACGGAGACTCTTAGGACCACATTCTTCTGCTCCTCATATATGTTTTCTTATGCTGTCATGGACCCTTGAAACAGATGCGCCACACCCGTTTCTGCACAACCCACGAGCCTGGTTGGGTTTGTTCATGAAACCATAACCGCTAACAGCGGCCTAGAGACTAAATGAGAGCATGCAGGGCCAACTTGGCACCAAAACTGGGTGACCTTAGTCTTATTAAATGTTTTGATAGATTGAGTTTTATGATTCCAATTTTCACATACTTCAATTATGTTGATAAGTTTGAATGTCGTTGTGGGGTTTGGAAATTCTAGATTATACTCCCGTCTCAATCACAAAGAAGGTGAGCAAATGGAGATGGATAGAAATACAATGGTGAAGACTATGATGCATACATATATAACTGTACTAGTATTAAAGAAACACAAACCCCAGAACTTCCAACACACAAAAAAATGGTCACACATAGATTTTTTGGCAGGTGGATTTACTTCTTGGATTTTACATATTTAATAAACTCACGAGTTGAATGAGATTTTCCAAATGCTAGAAGAAGACTGAATTCAAAAGGAGAAAAACTGAATCGATGGGAAAATTTATCAGATATTCAGAAATCCAGAATTCAGAATATGTTGGGTGATGTTCTTTTCTCCAACTCAACAATAGAGACTTGTTATCAATACTATGGCAGTGATTCCTATACATGCATATTTCAGACGTACAGTCTCATTTATTACATTCAATCACAATGATACATTGTGTAGCCCCACTGTCGATATTACCACATACCAAAAAAAATCATTCGCGGAGATTCTAATTACCTGGGTATGTAAAACGGTAATTGGACGGAGACGGTTTTTTTACCTGCGAACGAAATCAAAGATAAGCCATAGTCCCCATAGTCATGGACAAGAGGTTCATCCCTAATTTGGAGGGACCCCATGAAATAAGATCCTACATATTGTCCTGCCTAGTCCTCACATGTTGCCCATTTTTGGCATTGCCCTTGGTGACATACACATAGATACATGGATAGCCAGAAGAGAGGGAAATTTGTTTTGAGGGCAGAAGAGGAGACATAGAGAAAGAGAGGTTTTAACATTTACAGCTCACATAAGGATGAAAATAAAAACAAGGAAAAAGATAGAATTGCAGGAGAGGAGAATGGAGGGAAAACGAAGTTTAATGATAGTGTCAGGTGGGTAGGTGGGTTTGAAAGAGTGAGAAGGACTGAGTCAACAACAATTCTTGGCGTACACCATTTGATCTAGGAAAAAATCCCGTGATGGGATCCAACGGCTGTTGGCCGCTGATCTGATTTGGTCAGCGGGTCCCACCAGTCGATCAGCGGCCAACAGCCGTTGGATCCCATCACGGGATTTTTTCCTAGATCAAATGCGAGCTGTATAGAATTGTTGGTGAGTCAAAAGGGAATGGGGGGATTCATTATAAGGTTGAGTAGCCATTAATCATCATGTATTTGTCAGCAGTGCTAATGGGGGGGACCAATCCCGGCCCCCCCCCCCCATAAATCTATGCCTAATTTTTTTTTCTCTTTTGTGGAACAGTTGTCCCCCCAGAATCTGGCACCCCCCATCAGCAATGCTGTGTATTTGTATGTTAGGACTAAGGACCAAGGAGTGTATTATTATTTCACAATTATTGGGTGGGAACTGAACTGGACTCAAATATTAAATATCTACAGTTTAACACTAATCTAATCAAAATTTTGAAGTTTTGGGTACTGAAAAGTGAATTATGACAATAGTTTAGTGAAGAGTGTTGTTAGGAGATTCATGTGTCTAAGACTAAGATTTAGCTCAATGTACCTTTTATTTTCTTTTTGGAATTTCTATGGTGTCCAACCGCTTAAGTTGTTCAAGTGTTTGATAGTTGTTTCAGAAAAATAGAATTCAGGTTCCACTTGCATCAACGAGAATAATTTATCTTTCAATGTTCAGTTATTTGAGTTTTAAGTTTTTTTTTTTCCTTCTAAAATTTATATAAATTTGAATATTTCAGTAAATGGAGTTTATGTAGCTTATGTATGACCTGTAATATTTAGACCTCACTTGCATCAGAATATAAAGAACTTCCTTTTTTGTTACTATCTGATTTTTGAGTCAAAATTGCACATTCTAGAAAAATATAGTTTTTACAACTAATGTAGCGTGAAAACTACATATAGCAGGAATTGATCCTTCTATCCTCTTACTTCTACCTTGCAAATGAGTCTGCAAAACATAAGGTACTAATACAATCATTTAGAAATCCCTAAATTACAATGGATCTTCTACTAATCATGTAATAGCACATTTAACATGCAACACGTGGCAAGATCTAAAAGACGAGAATAACTCAATATGGTACAACGAGGAACACCAAGGAAAAGCCTAAACCACTTTATCAGATCTCGAGCCAATTCAAAATCAACGGTCGAGATGTCGCCTGCACGTGGCAGTCATGCAGAAAGTCCGTTGAGACGTGGCGATCATGCAGAGAGTCCGTTGAAACGTGGCGGGCATGCAGAGAAGCAGTTGAGACGTGGCAGTTGCAACGGATTTGTGTACGGCCACGACGTGGCACGATCTCAGCCAAGCGTTATCCTTAGAAAGGGGGCGTGCTCTACAACCCGTACGGGAATGGCGTGAATACGCAAGCCCGTATACCCTATAACATAGAACCGTGCGGGCTAATCTGTAAACAGTAATTACGTTATGAAATTCTATAAATAGAGAACCCCTCTGAATGAAGAGGGGGTCGACAAAAATTAGGAAGGAGAGAGAGAAAAGTGAGGATAAGGGGTTTTAGTTATAAATCCAATCCTAAACTTAGCACTAGAATCACACCATTGTAAGTCAGATTAATCACTCAAATATAACTTTTATATCTTCAATGAATCTCATTCATGAGATGAGAAGCTTTTCACTAATATAATCGTAGGTCAAGTCCAAATCATATATGTTTTGATCTCATGAATGCTTTAACTATACTGTCTCATGTATACTATAACTATCTTGTCATCTGTTTATGCATTTCTAATCGTTATTACTTAGTAAGTATGATCACCACGCTGTCATTCATCCCGTACGGGATTCACTATAAGATCGTATATAATATTAACATTTATGTTAGTCATTACTGGTATCATAAGTCATATGACCACGGGTAATGATTCTCTTCAAATTTATATCTTAGGATATCATTATTGTATCGCACTCACATGTATGCTGCGGTATTGATTGTGAGCTCTTGATCTAAACAAATAGGTTTTTGCGCTCACAAATCATTTATCATCCACATTCCACATGTATTAGCTAGCACTAGTACTACACTAATGGTACTATTGCAACATTATATAATCAACCATCTTTAGGACACACATAAACACAAAAATATTTAACTTTGAAAAGTTGAAAAATGTAAACACAACCATCCCCACCAAATCAAAGACAACATATCCTTGTGTTCCTCTCTTTAAATCCACCATAAAAGGTTCCACATTTAATCACCAACAAAAGAATTTTCCTCTTGATGGGGGGAGTAGAGACATACCTCTCTATTCTCAATAATACAATAAATACCCTAATCAACACACAGACATAAATATGGCAAACAAAAGATGATATAATTCTTGATAAATTATGGTAAAAATCAACAATCAAAATCAAAATTTATTATAACATGTGATATCTGTTGTACTAAATATGCACATCAAAGGTGGTCCAAATACAAGAGCAAAACGGTAGATATCAAACAAATTCATCCTGCAAAGAAATCATGACAAATGCCAACAATCAGTCTCATCGTGTTTACAGTAAGTAAAAAATAAAATTCTACTGTTTTCACTCATTTGCGTTGGACAACAGTCCCCTCTCTATTTTATGCAATCAGAGTGGGTCCCACTACAGGAATTTTTGCTAGTCAGGCCTTAATGGAGTATAGTAATAGTAGCCAACTAGCCATATGGTTGATAAAGAAGATCAAAAAGACTACTATAAGCACAAATTGTCAAGTATTGGGGGGCATGTGTTCATACATGAAAAAGGTCTCAAGATGCCAATATGTTTTCAGAACCTGTGGATTATTTTTGCTAAGTATGGATTCTAAAATACTAAACATAACATCACATGACCAATGACAAATGTGCAGAGAAATCTTCTTTAGCTAAACAAAGACTTGTGCCCATTATCAGCAGAGAAAAAGAAGAATTGGGTCATTAGCAAACAAATATCATGTGGGTTGTGAGATTAACCCAAGTTTGATGCATTAGCTAAGCTAAAATGTACTAGTGTGATATGAATATGAAAAGTCTCTAATAGGGTCAAAATGTGGGTCTTTGAGTGTTGTGATTAGTGTGGTGAAATCTCTAGCATAGAAACCAGCTATAACCAATTAAATGCGGGGATTCATGATACTTAGGGGGTAATTAGTTTTGATTTAGTTTTTTTTTCTGTCTGTTAGGATTTATTATTCATGATAATGGTGGGGATAATCATTAAGGTCAAACTCAAAAAATGAAAGGTTTTCCAAGTAAACCAAAACTAAAAACCAGGTGGCCGACAATAAAAACCAACCTCCACAGTTAGCATGCAAACAAAAATCCATGCCTGATGGGATTTAGATTTCCCTACTTTTTGATTCTTCAATTTCTATTTGCCCATTTTTAGCAACAAATATCAATTATTCCTATAAAGTAGATTTTGCTAATCTAACATCACATTTACTTTTAGAAAACAAAGATTAATCAAAGTAGCTAAGTAGGATTCATTTGCATTGCTTTGCCTCATCTCTACTGTTTATGTTTTACTCATAGAAATGTAGAGATGGAAATTAAGCAAATTTCAAATTCCACTTAAGAATTCAATTAACATGACAATAATGATAAATATTGTATGGACAAATTCAAGAGAAGAAATTCAAAAGGAGGAAGGAGCTTATGGGAATGAGAACTTAACGAGGACTAGTGAGAAGCTCAACAGCAACACGGTTGATAGATGGCAATCGCAATTGTTGAATTTGAACTCGACGTTTCTTGAACAAAGGCTTCGGAGATGCCACAGCTACTGATTCATTTGCAACCCATGAGTCATTTGAGCTATCAGAGCTGAAATTTGCATCCATTACACCATTTGGACTCCCCGGTGCAGATTCATACTTGCGTTTGTCATTCGGGCTGTTGTAGCCAACCATACTGCAATCCAATGGTGTTGTGCATTCCAGGATTAGCATATAGCATTCATCAACTTTGTCCTGTTGCATACAATCCAATAATCAGTCAGTCACTCATTGCATACAAATCCAGTAATTAGTCAGTCAGTCACGCACTAGGGTTTAAGGGGGTTTATGCAAAAATTAATTTTTAATCTTGCAGATGAGAAATTAAGGACAAACCTTGTCAATTTGGAGAACACCCATGAGTTGGTCACGGTATTCCTTTGCATTACAAGGCTCAATTCGGTTGATTACATGCTGCATTGTTGCAGCAGCTAATACAGATGGCAGATAACACACAAACCTTGAATCTGGATTATTAACAAAGGCACAAGCTTTGCTTAGGCACTAATGACAATTAGCTAACACTAATCCAAAATAATAATATATTGCTAAATTTCAATAACAATGGTGAAATCAATTAGTACCTGAAATTACAGAGAGGAGCAAAAGTTCACATCTTTGCATAAATTCCCAATGGAGATTATTCTTCAAACCAAGCCTTCTTATGATATGATCAAGGAATGAAAGTGGAGTTACAGGATTCATCTTCCAATGCAGCGAAGAAAGTATAACAAGTTCCATTCTTTGAATCGTTTTTGCCTCAAACACATACTTAGAATCCTCAACCTACAATCAAAATCCAAATCAAAACAAACCCAGATCGATTAGTACATTAACAAATCACCAAAAACCCCACCTTTTTCAAGATTGAATGAAAAAAAAAAGGAACCAACTTACTTGAAAATCTAAGAGAGCTGGAACTTGGGTCTCTTCAACTTTAGCAGCCAAAGTAATACAAGCAACAGAGATAAGCTGAGTCATCCAAGGTTTATCATTTTGGAAATGAAAACTTGATAAGAATCTATCAAGAAAGTTAACAGATAGAACAGCAGTAAGAGGAGAGAATGAATAATGGGCATTAACTTTCAACATCCATTGAATAGATTCTTTCCTAGCTCTAACAAGATTTGGATCTGATTGAAGTTTACTCAACAAACCATCTTGAATAGATTCTTTCTCTTTACTAAAAAGAGAAACAAGTTCATCATTCTCCCAAAACAAGTCTTGTTCCATCAAAAAACCTGGTAAAATACTACTAATATTGTTATCATCATTGTCTTTAACTTCTTCTTCTTCCTCCTCCCATGCTTGTTCCTCTTGACAGTACAAAGCATCTAGACAATACAAAGAGTTTGCTGAATCTTGCTGTGGTAGTGATGGAGCCATTGTTATTAATGTTATTATCTTCTTCAAAGAAGAAGAGATTCAAGCTGTTAGTCATTGTAAGCTAGACATGATGAAGATAAGTGCAAACCCTAGACACAACAACATCTAGAGACCAACAAGATTAGACATTTTGGGTGGGTTCTTTAGCTGCTCAGTGAGGGAGTGAAGTGAGGGAGTGAGAGGCAGAGGGAGATGAAGAGAGGTTTATAGAGTGGGGGGTTGTGGTCTCTGGTCTCATTCACTGGTCACGCTTCTTCTTTTTTTTTGTTCTCTTTAATTAATTCTTTGGTTTGGTTTTTGAATTTCTTTAATTATAATTTCTTCTGCTTTCTTTTTTCTTCTGCTTTCTTTGTTGAGTGTGTTGTGTTGTGTCTTTGGTCGGACACAGACTTCACTATACTCTCTGTGTAAATGTATACTTGTACCTTTTCAGCTACAAGACAATTCCTACGACCCTAGCGTTACACGTATTCACGTAGAGACAACTGTGTGGACTGGGAAAGGAATAGTTAACGTGGGTAGACGATACTGTCTATGGAGTGTTGTTTTGTTTTTTTATGGATACAGAAAGGGTTTGAAACCAGCTGTTGTTTTGCAATGTCAGTTCTTTTAGGTTTGCTTTTGCGTGAAATAGGTTCTTGCACTCTGCTTTAGGAGGTGGTGCTCTTTAGGTGTCAAAGACTCAATAAGTAAGAGGTGAAATGCCCATTTGGTAAGGTTCCACTGCATAGATCAGTGGTAACCTACCCTCCCCAGTAGGGGGAGGTCAGGGGTTCGACCCCGGGACGAATCAAAAAAAAAAAATGCCCATTTGGTAATAACCATGCCTATGTCTGGGATGGTTCCATTGATGTGCCAAAGGCTTGACTGTCTGGCTGGATAAGGTATCAAGGTACTCCTATTGACTATTTAGATACATGCTTAAATATATCAGACAATAGGGAGTAGTTCCATTTATGATTTGAGATTTAGCTTGTCAAGTGTCAATATTGGTCATACATTTAGATGATAGGAATGAACTTGACGTTTTTATAATGCCTAGCCATGTCTAGCTAGTTTAGTACCAATATCATTTCTCAAATTGTTTTAGTTACTCAAGATCTGCCTGGCAACTAAACGTGATAGGAACGGAATCTGCATTTCAAAATGTTATCAAATCTTGTAGAGAGTGATACATGTGGAAAAAATCAGGTCAAGGCCTTCAATTGGCTCTTCTTATCTTCTTTCTTCCGGAAGACAACAAAATTAAACGAAAATTACTCGATTGGTGAAAACATGCCAAGTGGCCAACGCTCATACGCAATATGTTATGTATCATTTTGCAATTTTTGTGTATAACAATGTATACAGCGAATGCATTGATAAAAATGTAATCTGGTCCTCGCAAAGAAATGCCATACTACTTTTCGAGAAATTGACAATATAGTGAAGAAATTTTTGAGTACTTGAAGTTGATAGTTGTATTTCATTCATAAATATCATGAACAAAGTCTGTAGCCAGAAAATTGATGAGAGTACTACCACCGGGTTGGGGGAGCCCTCTGCATTAACGTTTACAAGAACATTCAGCTAATTGTAGTAGGAATGCCCATGCTTCACTTGGTTGCAATTTTCAAAATTTCACAAAGCTGATCTCGTGACTATTCGTTAGAGCGGGAAAAATATTAAGGAACAAAAAATAGTACTCATTGAAACAGTAGTAGGGTCAACTGGTCAAGTAGACCTACTTCATAGGCAAAACCTACATCAGTCGTTTGATATACCAACCAAAACACCATTTGTATTATGGTTCTCGTGATAAAAACGATACAAAAATAAGAGATCTTGAGATATGATCTACGGTCCTACTAGTGTCTCATGGTAAAAATTTAGTTACTATATCTTTGAAGGGGTAAAACTTAAAGAGTGCTTTTTTACACTCAAAGAGAGAAATGGCATCTTACTAGAGACAGAGAGAGTCTTGGTTGTTACTGCCGGATGTACCTTTACTGTGATGGAAAGGTGGTGCTCCTGCTGTGTAGTGTGTACGATGGGGATTTGATAACAGACGATGTCACCAGTATAATCTGTTTGGTACATTTGTATGGTTTCTAGTGTAATTTAGTAGGGATTGGCTAATAATATTGGGTCGGACTTGGTCTATGTTTCTTCAGAACATCAATGGAAATGGCATCAGGTATTGGATTCAAGGAAAATTTGTTCCTGTCGAATCCAAAAAGCGTCAAACATTCAAACATTAGTTCTGCTTCTTCTGCAATTATTTTGAAGAGTTCCATATACATACCAATGGTGGTGCCAGCAATTTTGGCATTACCATCTCATGGTAATTCCTGCTATAATTATCCTGGTAGTAAAACTGTAAATATTTACATGCCATTCAGACCTATGTCACTAGCATGTGAACCTCTTAAGTTTTAAGGGGAAGCATTACAATGGGGAATATTTGGACTTTTTTGAAAGTGTTTTTTTTTGTTTTGTTTTCTTTTCTTTTACTCTAAAAGGTTAAAACTATATTAAAAAAGAAAAAAAATACAAGAGGAAGGGCACCTAAGCGCAACAGCGAGAGAGGACAACAACCAACTCAATCTGCATAGTGTAAGAAGCAAAGTGTGGGATATAATTCTCTTTGTCAAATGGTGGGTTATTTGGATTGAGAGGAATGGAAGGGTTTTCAATGGTATGTACAAACTTTGGAAGCTATTATTAACGATGTAAAAATGTTGGTTTTTAACTGGTGTACTTGCACTAACATCTTTAGAGGAATTCCTTTGAATTTATTTTTGACCTAACTGGGAGGCTGATATGAGTTTGTAGAATGAGTGTGAAGCATTGAGATTTGTATCTTTATTTTGCAGTTTTTCCGCATACTTATGGTGAACTGTGTTTTCAATTTAACTTTGCCCTTTTGGAAATTTTTTAAAAAAAGAAAAATACGAGACAAGGAAATACAAGAGGCTAAACATGCTTACAAATCTAACAACTAGAACCAAAATTAAACATGCTCTGAATCTTTTGGCAGAGTTCTTTTCCCTCTATCTAGATTTTCATTGTTTTTTTTTGAAGAAAAGTACTGCATATAACTATCAAAGCATTACATAAGAGTTTACAATCGTTGATGATGAGATGTCACCAAAAACTAAGAAAACATCCTCGGAAACAACTTCCGAAAGGAAGGTAATGCTCCTAGTCGCCACTGGTGTCAAAAGGAAGGTCGAGTACACGAAATAAGCTTGAGTCCCTGAAGCCGAGAGCCGGATGACCATAAAACCAAACCATAAAAGTATTGCCATGCACCAGGGGGTGATGGCACCTGGCCATTTACAAAAATGACCTGTCTTTATGTATCCTTTAAGGCAAAAAGGAATTACCCCATAATGATGAAAACCAACTTCTTCGCCATCCTGCCTTGACTTCGAGAGATTGTCACTACTCCATGATATACCAACATACTTCACAAGTTTCAATAGGACACACCACATGATGCAGAGAAAACTAGCTAACCTAATAGAACACATTAAACTAGAAACATAAAATAGAAAATAAAACCTACTAAACGATAAAGTACTAAGAACAAACATACTAGTACTAAAAACTAAAGCAAAACCCATAAGCACCACCATCCCCAACTGCATGAGAAGAGTTGAAGTTTGTAGGACGACCAATCTCCGATGTACACCTATAGAGAACATGGTAACCATTCCGATGTCGGCACCCATATTCGTAGAAAGGATAAAATTAGTAGAACACATCAGAAAGTGCAACCCCACGACAAAAACACCCAATGCACTGGAAGTCTTATCCAAAACCGTAAAGCCTAACATTCTCTCTCGGTAATTGATATAAATATGTCCACGTGGCTGTCCTACACCTTGATAGAGAACACCACGTAATCTCCTGTCTTTTATCGTTAATAGGCACAGAGAAAGACTCGACACAGCTAGTGAGTCCGTTCTGCACGATTCAGAAAACAAAGGCGAGAAACCAGACGGCGAAAGAGTCATCTCCGAATCCCTCCATTCTTTGTTTTTTCCGACACCAAACAAAGGAGATTGATTTTCCCTGAGACTGTTAGGTGAATGATGGGTGAGGCTAAAGAAACTCTGGAAATAAAGATGAAAAACCCTGAAGCTGAGAGTCAAGAGTGGATGACGAAAATGGTCCTCTGAGAAAAGTTTGGTGAATTTTTGAAGAACAGAGTTATCTACAGCGAGAACATAGAGAGGATAAACAAGCCTAAATAGATGACACACTGTCAGAAAGATTAGGAAGAAAACAAGACCCTTGGATTGAAATAAAAACATTATCAGGTCTATAATGAATTCTTGCAAAAAAGACAGGGCAAGGTTCTTTGTTGGCTTGAACAACTCATCAATCGTCAAAAAACCAAATAGGTAGTGGCACACCCAGCTTACAACAGAAACCCATAAATATCGAAGAAGACAACCATTAAAATCATAGAAATAGTAATCAATCCGTCGAACCAAAAAGGTTAAAATAAAATCCGGGTTTGAGTTGGGTTTAAAATCATGAAAAAGAATCTGATTGGTTAAAATAATCTCTGGAATGTCCGATTCATCTTCAGATTCATCTTTGGATTCACTATCAAGTGAAGAACCCAGAGAAGTTTGGATAAGTAGTTGAAAAGCAAGCATAGAAGTGTTTTTAAAACCAGATCCAAGTTTTGATCGACTACCACAGCAACTCCAAAAGATTAAAATTAAGCCAAAAAAAAACCAAAAGAGCTACCATGAATAAATAAGATCTGGTTTCTTCTTCATCAACAGCGAGAAATAGAATTAAAGTGAGAGGAAGAGCTTTAAAATCAAAGAAATCATCAGTCTCATCATCAGATTCCCCTGCATCTTCTTCCATTGTTGATTATTGAGAGAAGGTGAACTGATAAAAGATCAAAGAAAAGCAAATCGGAATATAAATGGGTGAATTCGTTCTTCTCCCGATTCGCAGAGCAGCAACACCTCTCTTTTGTTACACTCTTCTATTACACCAACCAAAACCTTAGAGCCGATCCTCAGAGCTTTTTTCGTATTCTAATTAAAAAAACCCAGAACCCCTCTCATCAGAAAATCATCGAACCTCAACCAAAAGCAATTATCAGATGAACTCATGACAGGATTAACACCAATCTTCTATTAATTGATGCAAAAACAGAAATCCAAAATAAGTTTCAAACCCATCTGAATCAATACTTCTTTGGGTGGGACTCAACAGACCTCCACAACCCCATCTTGTATTGAAGTACCCTAAAACAGATTAGAGAAGATGGCTAATAGGACATGCAATAGCTAATTGAAGATGGAAGAAGGAGAAATCTGAGTGAATCGGTTGTGGGGATCTGGACTCTATTTTCGCCGAGTCGCAGAGCTCTAAATCGGTTGGTCGTTGTGTGATGTCCTGACTGACCAAAAAAACTTTTCATTGTTGGATATACCTGACCACAAAAATTTTCAATAAATCCTTACGGACCGAAAAAAAAAACTAATCAAAAACTAATTACCCCCTAATGTGTCACACACCCTAAACCCCCTGCTAATCTACCATTAACCCTAATCTAATACACCACTAATGTGTCTAATGGGACCGGATTAGTTTTGGATTAGTCCAAAAATCGGTCCCTCCAGAACTACTGAAAATTTTTAGCTTGTTCCTTCTCAGAAAAGGAGTTGTGCTTATTACTTATGCCATTGAAGATGTTTTCGCTTCTACAAACATGCCTTTATTGAGAACGCATTTTTGCTCTCGCACTGCTAGATCAAAATTGATCTAGCAGCGTGCGGGACGTTGGATGGCCAATCCAACGGCCATGATGTTTCGATTCATCCCGTGCGGGATTTTGATTGTGTGCGGGATTTTTATTGTGTGCGGGAATCCATCAGGGCCGTTGGATTGGCTCATCCAACGGCCCACGCGCTGCTAGATCAATTTTGATCTAGCAGTGCGAGAGCAAAATAATTTCCCTTTATTGAGAAGACCTAACAGAGCACTACCTTTCATAATATTATCCACTTGTTGAGTTGTTAATAGATTTCATCTTTCCAATAACCTTATCTCTACCAGCTTGTAAACAACTATCATCATAACCAGTTCATACTTCAATTCTTCACACGAGTATCCACAACTACATTGTCTTCCAAAGCCTCCTTAAGATGATTGTTCTCATCCGATCTTGCTTCTTCAACCCTTGCATCTGAAAAACCTTCAAGGAGTGCGAAAACTTTGAGATTGTCTCATTTGTTGGTCGTCGGCTTTCTTTAGCAATGGTTCAATCTGCTACAACGAAATCTAGTCGAAATCAATAGTAAAACTTTCTTTACATAGTGATAATGTATTTGTCTTCAATTTATGAATGAAAATGATAGAAAATATGTCATAGATCAGGGGTCATTTTACATTGAACATAAACTTATCATTGTTACACCCTGGTGCCCATTGATAGAGAAATCAATTACATAAATGAAGTCTTTTTTGTTGATGATTTTATGGGTGCCATATTTCATATGTACCCTAAAGACCATACCAACAACGCACATTAGAGGAAGTATATAAGTCTACATAGCGTCATCAGTGTAAGGAGCGGAGGATCGTATATAACCCCGCGTCCGGTCCATGTAACAGAGTACGAGCGGAGGGAATGGCCTCTGCTCCTCAGTATAGAATATAACCGACATCGTCGAACTCTAGTACCCTCCGCATAGCGGAAGGGGGAATGTAACCGACATAGTCAGAATACAATGTAAAGTAGCTAAGTAGTACTGATCACTAAGAGGTCTGTCCTCAGTGATCTGTATAAATAGAGACCCTCTACCTCCAAAGAGGGGATCCCAAGTTGTTCATGTCAATAAAGAATAACTTACATCTTATCTTGTATACTCTCCTTGCGTTAGTTCTTATTGGGTGTTGTTAGAGCATGGCTCGGTCAACCTCACTAAGTGTTGGTATGTCAAGCTTAGTTGTCAAATTTAGGGCTCAAAAATCGACCGCTTGAAATACACGTTAGGTAAAGACTTCATTAAGTTAGCTTTAGGTTGTGAAATATTTTGGTAGGATTTAGAATCACTACATGAAGAGTCGAAGAAGATCGAGGAGAAAACGAAGATATCCAGCTTCGCATTCAAGAGGTTAGTGAATCTAAATAACGCGATTCCATTATTTTTTACACTTGTGCTACAAAAGACAAAAACATAACTTAATGCTTGAGCTTTACGTTATAACTTGGTCACTTGTGATCAGTGTGTCTTAAGAGATAACTCCACGGTATCGCTTGCGGTATTTTTGTTGTAGTTATGACATTCTATATTGCTTAGAGTTTTCTTTTCTTCTCCGTCTCTAAGTGATATAAGGTTTTTCCTAAAACCTACGAGTTGGATAATAGCATTTGTGATGTTATCTCTGTAGTATTACGATTTAATCCATCACGGTATTGTGTCTCGAGTTACCTTGTTTGACTATGTCGGATTGATTGGTACGTACTTGTACATGCTAATGTAATCGAGATCGTGGCTCATACTTATGTTGTGTAGACTCGATATACTGCTTTTATGAGTTCGAATACTATATTATGGTTTGGATCTGATTACTAGAGTTCGGAATCATTCATTTGATTCTTTACATATGAACATCTAGAATGACATATTCACTTTTAGATTTCGAAACCATATTCCTGTTATCTCAACTTATGGACTTCAGAGTTCGAAACCTCGATGTAGGTATTGGTAAAGCTGACTTTGATTTCGAAACCTTAATTTGGTTTTATGTCCATAAGCTATTAGTTCTGATACTTAATTCTAAGTTTTGACTGATGAGAAAACTTGATTCGAAACTATGTTTGCTGGCTAACAATAACTTGAAAATCGAAACCAATGAGTCTTGACCATGTGAGTTCTAAAAGGTCTATAATAAAGACTCTGGGGTTTTATAAAGGTTTATGTGAACCAGGAAATATAGCCTGTGCGTCAAGGACAAAAAGGTGTGATGCTGAAACGTCTCTTGACCACATGGACTCTCAAGTTTGACACCAAACATTTGTTACGAAATAATATGTGTTTCTAGTTTCGAAACCTTAAACAGGTTTTGTTAAAACTAAAATCTAAAGTCAGAAATCTTAATTTGATTTCGCTATATGGAATCTAGATTTGGGAACCTTAATTTGGTTACAATCATATATGAACTTTAGGATCCGAAACCTAACCTTGGTTTCTGCCAAACAGAATGTAGATTTCGAAATCTAAATACTGGTTATCTCCGAATGCGTATTTCGAAGTTCAAACTCTATCATTTTGATTTGTGCTTCAACGAATGAATGAGTTTGATATTCTCAGTTTGAAGTTTGAATTTTTTCATCTTCAATGTACAACTAAGTTGGTTTGAGTCATCATCAGAAATATGGTTCGCCGCTCTAGTTAGTTGACACATGATTTCTGATCGATAATGTACGTGATTAGATCGTCGTATATATATACACTACATGATCAAATATTCAATTGGTTATTTTTTGGATGTTTGATGTGAATTCTGAGATATCATTAATGTGTTATCTACATTGGAATCATGAATTCATGAGGATCAACATTACTCGGAGAATCATACAAGGTATATCTTTATTGTATGATTCTGAATGTCTACGTGTTCACTTAAGCTTAATACACAAGGCTTGTCCACGTTTGCGATGATACATTTATGCGGAATGTTAACCACATTGGACCAGATCCCACTTCCACCTAAGATCGTTCTGGCCCGTCCAGCAAAGCCTAGGAAGCGATATCGACATTATCAAAGCTGATGACGACATTTGGAAGTTAATAATACCATAAGATGATTTTCGAATCCAAGGACACGGATTTCGGATTGAACTCTATCCCAGGGAGTATATTTGGTAAGCACCATATTTTGAATTAACGAAATATCCAAATATATCTTACTGAGTATTATTTTCTTTGAATGCTTTTGGCCAACCATTTAATGGAATATATTTTTTCATTAATGTAAAATATTAAAGTATATCTCGTTAAATGCTATGAGTCTATGTGAGGAATTTCGGATTTAATATGGAAATGTGCTTTAATGAATTTCCGAAATTAAGTTAGCCTCATTTCAAAGCTAAGCCCTGGTCATCATAAATAGGAGTGGTATCTCTCCTAAAATATTTGTCCCTCTACCAAGTTTCATTCTTCGGAAAAGTAAGCTTTTGTTATTCACTATTCCTTTCAGTTACCTTTGAGCTTTTGCTCTCGGTATGGATTAGTGCAAGTCTTCTCTTAGGGATCGAGAAGCCTAGAAGTACCTCTTCAGGGAAACTAGTTTATGTTTACTAGTCTTCTTTGTATTGTACTTGTGTTGTGTTCTATCACGTCTATCAAAGTCTTATGATCTTGTTTATTCTAAGGTCCTTCTCTTCTACTATAAGGACACTCAAGATCGTAGTGATTAGAACATCTCTTTATCTATTAACCTGGATTTTTCAGCAAGCCGCTTTCGATTTGTGTGCCTAACCTATAGATATAGAGTGGAATTAAGATTGTTGTTATTGGATTTATTTTTGCAGGTACATTGTTCTTCACGGTCATACATATTGTACTGCATCCATTATTGCTTGATTCCAACTGGGACGACAAGGTTGCTCTTTCGGGAGTTTCGGTTTCAAAACCTTGTTTGATATCTCGAGGGGTTTATTACCAAGTAAACTTAAATAGCCTCGCTCTTGGTGTAAAACAACTTCAGTGAAATATCTGTTAAGTTACCAAGGATATCATTTATTGGTTTGACCTGCCGCTATTTAATTGTTGTTCATAAGGTTGTAGTCGTCCGATTGGAGGTCGGGTAGCTATAGTCTTCACGACGGGGTGTGGAGCAACTCTTAGAGAAGACGGTAAAGGACGTTTGTTTCTCTAAGGGTGTACATGTGTGTGACCACCCTGCTGTGGTTGGAGGCGTAGGAATACTAAGGGGAAATCTTTATGACTGATAGTCGTATTACGGTCATATTACACCAACTAGTCCGAAGTCTGAGAGTAGGTGTGTTAGCGGTTTGATTCTTAAGAGTATTCAAACTAGACTTGGTCCCTGGATTTTTCTACGAGTTTGTAGTTTCCTCGTTAACAAAATTATTGTGTGTACTTTACTTTATTTATGCATTATATTTGACTTGTCATTTATAATTAAAGTGCCGTACTTGGTTGCTGACATTGTCTTTCAACATCTTGTATTGACTCCCTTTGTGTGAATCAATCAGTTACGAAAGAGATCTTGTTCTTGAGTTCTTGATTACAGGAACCGTTCAAGGTTTGACTTATAGGTTGCCTAAAATAAAATATTGGTGGTGTACTCGGTACCCTCGTCTTTTCAGGTGCGTTGTTTGGTATTTCCAGGAACTACATCTTTGCACGGACTCAAGGGGACGACGAATTCCACTAGACCAAAAGTCACGTTAGAAGTCATAGAAAGTGAGAGTGAGAGATATTCCGTAGAGTCCATGATTCATTCTGCTAAGCTCTATGGAAATCCAGTAGCTCACCAAGTTATTAAGAGAGTCATTTTTTCCTTTTAAAAAGAAGGCGAGGGTGAAAGTTGTTCCATAAAGTAGAAACTATTATGGTTTACTAAGCTTTGTGGAAATCCAGTAGTTCACCAATTTTTTTGAGAGAGTAGTCATAGACCTAGAAAAACTATAGAAGACGAGAGTTGTTTCATAAAGCAAAATTAATTTTTCTTGGTTTTTTTAGCTTCTTCAAAACCCAGTGGCTCGTCAAACAAAATTAGAACCGTGGCACCAAATGTCCAGAATAAGAAGAATATTATCACCAAATGCTCGAGAAGAAATGGAGAAAATCAGAAGAAGGGAGAAAAAATGAGTACGCGAAAATTATGGATAGCAGTAGACGTTCAGAAGCAAGTGGCGCAACAGCAGTCAACAGCGGAGAAACTAACATGAATCAAACTAGATGCTATACTCACTAGGTTGGATTTGTTAGTTACTCTTGTGAAGAATCAACA
Organism: Papaver nudicaule; assembly: GCA_023529015.1. Taxonomy (NCBI): domain Eukaryota; kingdom Viridiplantae; phylum Streptophyta; class Magnoliopsida; order Ranunculales; family Papaveraceae; genus Papaver; species Papaver nudicaule. Next base: position 21,757 of record JAJJMA010337227.1, read on the forward strand.
GTCGTTCATCTTTGAGCAGACACGTACCATTGGAGTATTAACATAGGAAATATCAAAAATACCAGTCGCAGGAGAAGAAGAAGCAGTACCAAACCAAGTACATAGCACAAAAGTCAAGAATGCAGGAGTAGGGTACACATAGTCAGAGCCATCGGAGAATGAAGAGTCATCGAATCCAGAGCAAGCGCACGAAGAAAAAATGGAAGAGCAGCATCAGCAGCAGCCGGTGGTATCAGTTCCGCAACCAGAAGGGATGATGCTTATAGAGAACGTGTTAAGAGCAAGATCAGAAGCGAAGTTAGAGTTCATGTAGAAGTGTCTACAGATCATCGAATCAACAAAGCGCACCGGAACCATGATGACGCCAAACACAATGAAGAACGGAATAATGAAGGACTACGCACATACATACAAGGAGTATGTACCGCTGATAAAGTCGAAGCCACGGGAAGCCATCATCGCAGTAGAAGTATGTAGCGTACCAGAGCACGCCATAGAAAGACCATGGACAAGAGCAGAGAAAGCGCACAAGCCACCGACGGAGTACAAGGAGTTGAATGTTCCTTTAGATTATCTTTTCTTGGAGCTCAACAAGATGAGATACATATCGTTCCCGCACAACAAAGGAGTACCGAGAGGTCCGCAAACAACAGATGTACCATTTTTTATCTTCCACCAGTACCGCTGCCACAAGATTGGAGATTGCATTCACTGGAGAAACATTGTTTAGAGTGGAAAGATAACGGAGATCTACAGCAGTACGTGAAGACGAAGAGCAGATATGAACATAGAATGGTATGAACAATATTCAGCAGAGAAGATCAAGAAGAAAGTGAAGACGAGTTGAACCGCAACACGCAGAATCTAAGAAGGAATGGAAGCAAGAAGCGCAGCGGAGGAGCGGAGCCTGAATACTCACAATCTCTCATTTTTGCAGAAATTTATCAGAGATGCAGCACTTCAACACTTTGATCTGCTGGTGATCATATTAGATATAGGTGGGTTGGGAAGTAAAACGAATCTTTGTGGATACATGAAGTTCGATGGATATTTTGTTTACAACACTTTCGCAAAATGAAGATACCGCTAGAGGATATAATGGAAACAGATGATGACGTGTACACTTTCAACAACAAAGGATTCAATCAGCATGGTCATCTTACCTCGATGTACAAGCTGGACCTGTAGTGCTAGGAGTATTATTCATGGTCATCGACGCAAGCTCATCATACAGCGCAATCGTGGGGAGAAAATGGATACATAAGATGAACACTATACCATCGACACTTCATCAGACGTTGCAGTTTTCTACACCAATGCGAACCATAGAGATCCGCGGAGAAAAGACGCTCATGCGCAACCACCAAAGAGGTTTCGGGCCAGCAAATGCAAGATTAGTTAGAGAGAAATCGTCAAAGAGGATTGAAGGGCCGAAAAGAAAATCGATATTAGAACTAGGAGAATGCAGCGTAGATAAATAGCAGCTAGCGGGTGCGCACCAGGCGTACCCACTACAGAAAGAGGAAAAAGAAGCAGAAGAAGGTCCAACACAAGAGGAGAGCAATCAGGAAGCAGCAGCGAAGCAAAATTAAAGAATGAAAACATCAAGGGGATAATATTTAAGCTAGTGAGGCAGTGGATAGTAAGACGGCAACAAGAGAGCGGAGATGATGAAGAGAAGAAAAAGAGGTGCAAGAAGATAACGGAAGCGTACAACAGGGCAGTGCTGAGAAGAAGAAAATGGTTGAAGAGTTAAAGAAGAAAAGCGTGGAGAAGATTCAGCAGCGGAGGTATATATGAAAACTCGTAGAAGAATATGTTTTACGCCGTGCAATGAAGAAAAAAACAATCCGATGTCCCTCCCAAATCACGACGAAGGTGCGAAGAAATTGCAATCCCAGGATCCTACAAAAATGTAAATTACTCGCGTAAGAACATGATTACTTTGTAAGTTGTACGTTATTAATGAGTAAAAAAGAGACTATTTTCTAATAATGATGATAGCCCCTTTTTCGATGACCCTCCCCACAATCCTTTTATTCCCGGTACAAAGAATGACCGGTGAGCACTTCAATAGTTCCATGGGAATGTATAGTGAACCGTCGTAGCTAGTGCAGGATAAACAGAAGACCACGTGTAAAGTGGCAAATGGGAAAGACCGGCTGTCTTCTGAATGATATCTAAGGAAATAAGGGGTACGCCCTCTCCTGTACCTAACCGGGACAGAATAAATACCAACCTCTAAAAGGAGCCAAATCCGACGCATGATAATTGTTGGCGGCAAAATGACCGATGAACGTCGACTGTGAGCGTCTACCCGGGAATGTATGGTGAACCGGCTAGATTATAGCGGGATAAATACCCCCAACTGGCAACATAGGCGGATTGTCAAAATTTGTTTTGACAAAACGACTTTGGCAGGTGTCCCGATCGAAAAAGCTTATAAAATTTTATGGGTAGCCTCCGTAGAGAAGTTAGTCTTATTTGCTCAGGTAGGACAATAGTCGGATCATGAAAGAAAGAACATTTAGAAAGAAAAAACGGCGGTAATAAAAAAGCGAGCAAGCAAAAATCATAAATGTTGTTAATAAAAAGAACAGTTTCACATATTCTAAAAAGTAAAGGTGTGCCAATACTCATACTCATTTTATTTCATTTCATTCTTTTTTTAGGGGAATAACCCACTTAAAATTACAATGCATTAATCAAGAAACCTAGCAGGAATAAAATTCAACCCTCTAAACAAAACAATGCCCTCCGGAGCGAGAAGATTCTGATGCTTATCGGAGTAATCTAGGTATTATTAGAGCATAACTCGGTTGAACCCACTGGTGTTGCTATCTCAAGTCAGTTATCAAGCTTAGTTAACGAAAACTCAATCCTTGATTAAGTCTACAATATCATTTCAGACTAAGATAGGTTAGGTATTCGAGACGAAAACCATTGAAGATGAAAACCGGAGCTTACACACTTGATATATTAATCGTCCTCATCAAAAGGTTAGAAAGGTTTTCCTTTTGGTCTCGTATTTACCATTATATCAATAAAATAGTCTATGATATTGTTTATAGTGATCTCGAAGGAT
>JAJJMA010337234.1:0-21356 GCA_023529015.1 Papaver nudicaule
CTGAAGCTCACTAGGAGAAATCGAACCATCACCATTAGTATCAACAATAGCAAACGCTTCTTCAATATCTCTAACTTGTTTCTCTGAATCAATCTTATTCAATTCAAGAAACTCATTCAAATCAATAAATCCATCTCCATCTGCATCCACTTCTTTAACCATTACTTCCAACTCTTCAGTTGTTGCTTCATAACCTAAACTACTCAGTATCGAACCTAATTCTACATACGATATCTTACCATCTCCATCTACATCAAATTTCTTGAACACTTCTTCAAATCCCACCGCCACACTCGATGATAATACACCGCGATTTTCGCTTTCTGTAACTGAATTCTCGCTCTCAGTAACCGAAACAGTCTTGTTGTTAGGTTTCTTCTTCTTGGAGAGAAAAGATAAGAAACCCATGCTTGAGATTGTAGTAGTGTAAAAGAAGACGAAAGCAAACTTTAAAGAGAAGGGAAAATCAGAAAAGGATCAAAAGCCATTAATGTGGTGTGTATGGTTTAATATTTATAGAAAGAGAAAGGAAACCGAGTTTTAATTGCAAGCAACAAGGAATTTCTAGAAATTGCCTAGAATCCAGCATTCCTTCGCTCCGCTGGAAGGTTTTATTTTTGGAAAAACAAAAATATTGGGTGGAAATATCGAATATCTAGGGGTATTTTGGTCTTTCAATCGACACGCTATCGTAAAGATAGCGTCAGCCTGGGCGTATCATACTCCTTTTTCTAGTAGATGACTAGACTAGGTTTAGTCTATAACTGTCAGGGGAGGGGAGAATTTTCTAGAAGGAAAGTTTTTCAGATCGCGCGCGGAAACGAAACCCTAACCGAAATCGTCATCCCAGAGAGGTGGGAGATTTTGGTTGATTTTTTTGTATTTGTTTATAGCGTAAGAATCAATTAAACTAGTAGTTGAGGTTTTCTGTTTTACTGATTCTTGAATTGATTCACAGATGGAGAAATTCACATTCAAAGGTTCTATTTCTGAAGCAATTATTGAAGCCAAACAGCAGAAGAAACTTTTTGTAGTTTATGTTTCAGGTAAATTTTTGCTACCTGTTGTTTGAATTGGTTTTCTTGAAGTTTTTCTGTAGTTGATGTGATGTCTACTGTTTCTTGTACTATATTTCTGTTGTTGTTAGCTTAAATTCTAGAGCAATTAGCATTTCAGGTTTAGTCTCCTTTTATTTCATCTTTTTCGTATGGCTCGTTTATCTCAACCTTGTGATGACCGCGTATTATTCGAAGTTTGTTGATTATGGAATGCACACAAAAACACAGTGATTGTCTTAAAAGGATTCTGACAATGCAATGCACTGGGGCAGCAAAGAACGTCTAACAATTAACATTGGAGATAACGAGGGAATTTTCTTTGATGTCGATTGTTTCTTATACTAGATTTTTGTATTAGTTAGCTTAGATTGAAGAATAATTAACATTCCACATTTGCGCTCCCGCCTATGGCTTATTTATCACAGACACTTATGAGGACAGGAAAATTAGTGAAGTTCAGAAGTTTGCACCACACATTGGTATACTGGTTGTCTTAGAGGTTCATTATGAAATGCACACAAATACACAATGATTGTCTGAAAACTTAAAAGTACTTCGACAATGTAATGCACTGGGGTAATAGAGTTAAGCAGGAACCTCTATCATGTTAGACTGTGTCTTACTCATTAAATTGGTCGGTCTTATTCATACTTTCTTTTTCTTTTCTATATGTAGGGAATGATGAAGCTTCAGTCGCTGCGGATGAATCTACTTCTGCGGATTCAAATGTAGGCTTAACCTTTAGAATGGTTCTTTAAATTTAGTGAAAGCGTTGAGAAATTTAGGGTAAATTTTAGGTTTACTTATTGACATCTTACAAGCAAGCAATGATGGTAATTGTTTTCAGGTGGCAGAGTCAATAATGAAGTACTGCATATTCTTGCATCTTGTACAAGGAAGTACTGAAGCTTCGCAATTTTCTGCAATTTGTATCCTTTAGTTAGTCATCGTCCTGGAACCATGATTAGCATTGTTACTTTTCAACTTAAGTTTTTTGTTGTTGTCGTTTTCTTGCAAGTTATATCTTATTTTGGGGTAACAGGCCTGTGCTGGAGTTATTTCCAGTTCCCATTATCGTACATCTTTTTGTACTTGATGTTTTTCTTTCCTGGCTTTTTTTTTAATTATTTACTAGGATCAGTCTATCATGTTTGAAATTGAACTATTATTTTATTTGTAAAACAAAATTTCATAGCCATTTCTGAGTTCAAAGTTTATCCTTCACTTTAGTATTGGCAGACCCACAGAAATCCGTCCCTTGTGTTACAATTATTGGGTACAATGGAGTGTTGCTGGTGCAGCATGGTATGTTACTCTATCGTTTATATATACTAATACATGGATAAGGCATATTTTGGCCTTTTCATTGAGATAATCTCATGTAAAGCAGCCCATTCATACAGTTTGAATCTTATAAAATTTGAAGTATTTCAACTTGAAAGACATTATAGACTCAAAATATGGATAAGAGCTTATTCTCTTCGAGCGTGCTGTCCAGTTTTCATGTGATCCCCTTGGTTGTTAGATATGTTTTTGGGACAGATTAAAATATAATATGGGTATGCACTTTCACGTCTGATTTTGGTTTGATATTTATATCTGCAGAGGGTCCTATCGACTATGAGAATCTAGCATCTAGTGCTAAACAGGTTTGGGCTAGTCTTCAAATCCAGGTAACTTGTGGGAAGAACAGTTGGTTTTTATTTGCCTCGGCACTAACATGTTGCGTTCCCTGATTCTTAGACTGGAACTGATAAAGGTATCTGAAATTTGGATATGTTTCCTTTTTTTACAGGAAACGGCTGCAACTGCAATCCTGTCTACAGCAGCAGCTTTGGCATCAAGTAAGGCACCAGCACAAAGTTCCAATTCTTCCGACACAACCTCGTTTGAGCAAGGAGGTTCTTCGAGCAGCGAGATGCCCTCATCTTCCAAAACGGAGTCCCTTCAAGATTCAAAGGATCAACAGTTGTTAATTTCGAAGCAAAGAAAAGATAAAGAAGATGAAGCAAGAACAGAGGTTATTTCATCAATCATCATTTGTACTAACCTGTAGTTTAGATGCATCCTCACTCTGAATTCATGCCAGTAGCTGGAACAGACAAAGATATCTGAGACATTATTTTTGTGTTTACAGGAAACAACTAGAGTTTTAGCATCAAATGAGAGAGAAGCACAAACTCCTGATGCTTCCAACACTACCTCGTTTGAGCAAGGAGGTTCTTTGAGCAGCGAATCTTCAAAAGAGAAGTCCCGCCAAGATTTTAAAGAACAACAGTTGCTTATTTCGAAGCAAAAAAAGGAAAAACAGGGCGAAACAATAACTGAGGTAACTTCATCAGTCATCGTATTAGTTGTATTTAGCAGTATATCAGCCTGCAGTTTTAAGCTTGTTTCTTGTTTGAATGAACATGCATCTTCACAGTCAATTCATGCAAATAAGATGGGGAGGGTTGAGGGTGATCAATCAGCTTTAGCAAATAAGCAAGCTGAGAAACTTAGACCTGCACCAGCAACTGAGAAACTTAGACCTGCTCCAAGATCAGCTACCAATGTTATGGAAAGCAGTACACCTGATAAGAAGGATGATTCACTGGATAACATCACAGATTCTCGTAAATCAACTGATGTTCATCTAAATATCCGTTTGCCTGGTGGTGCTAGTCTTCAGAAGAAGTTCTCAGTGACCGACACCTTGGAATCAGTAAAAAACTATGTGGATGAGAACCAAAGTAGTCTTGGTGCATATGATCTAGCTGTTCCATATCCTCGCAGAATCTTCAGTGAGCAGGGTAAGGATATTTATCAGTAAAATTTGCCTCGGTGGTTCCAAGAAATTTTATTGTGCTATCATTGGCACACTTCGAGAAAAGGATTACTGAACTTGTAGGGCTATCAATGTTTCTATTTTTGGAGGATAGAGAAACTTTTTTGTTTATCTTGTTACATTAGTTGAATGTCAGCAGGAACGATATTATTCAACTGCATTGCATATCTTAATCTTGTGCTTTCCGTTTTTATAGATTCGGGGAAAGAACTGTCAGAACTGGGATTGTTGAACAGACAAGCATTAATAGTCGTTCAACATCATCGACCCAGTAGCGTAAACAAGAGGCAGTCATTATCGCGTGACGTTAATTCAAGCGACGAGGGATATTTTGGCCGTGTCAAGAGGTTATTATCTTATGTCAATCCGTTCTCGTATCTTGGTAATGGCAATAGCACCACAAATGCTGGACAGGGTCCCAGTGAGGGTCTATGGCAATATCGTAAGTTTCTCTTTACTTGATTCATTTCTTTGAGCTTACTTATTCTCTATAATTGATGTATTAAAATCGTAAGCTTACTTATTCTCTATAATTGATGTATTAAAATCGTACTTTAAAATATCATTTTAGGTCCAAATCCCAACCTCCGAAATCAACCTTCAGGGCCAGGGCCAGTGCGGAATACTAACACCACAGGGACCGACCAGAATACCAACAGGAGCAGTAAACCAACAGTGTCAGGTTTCGGAAGCAGCAATGTCCGTACGTTGAACAATTATAGAAACGGTGATGGCGCATCCCCACCAAATGACCGAAATACTTTCTGGAACGGTAATTCCACCGAGTACGGTGGCAACAACAACGATAGCAAATAATTTTGGAATGACTGACCTTCCAGCATTTACAAAGAAAAATGATGAAGTACAGGTACTACAAGTTTGGGTTTATAATTCCCATAAAACCTCGCCATGAGAAAAGAACTTTTAACTGCAGTTATAGTCAGGGTTTAAGGTACACTGTACGTATGTAGGGACCTTTTTTTCTCTCTTTTGGTCTTATGTTGCCCAAAAATAATGCTAAATAGAAGGGCAAACGAAAATTCGTCTCTTGCTGTTGCCTTCACCCACGGGCCACCCGGGGAATTATCTTGTGGCTTATCTTTTAATAGTAATAATATCATTGGGGTTTGAAATGGTGAAATTTCTTGAGATTTTTTGTGCAACTTGGTGGGAAAATGAAAATTAAATGAACTTTGCAGTCCCTATAAAGGGGCCAGATACTGACGCAATGTGACCGTTCTGCTTTCTAAAGATTTCCTTGCTGACTAACCAAAATAAGCCAAGGTACAATGCGTCTATAGTCGTCTATAGTCGGCTACCGCGACCCTAGTTCTTGCTGAGCCATCCAAAGAAACAAGGATGAGCAAAAAATCACTATGGAGTCTCATCCAACGATGCAATGACATCAGAAAAATCCATGCACAACTAATCACTTCAGGTGAATTCCTTAATCAGACTCATTACTGTAAAACCAATTCTTTCTTTGTCAACGCATTGATTTCTGGTTATGCATCCACTAGCATACCAGGTTCAGCCATTTTAGTCTATAAACATGTAAGAAAAAATCTAGGTTTCTTGCCAGACCTTTATACTTTCCCGGCTCTTCTTAAAGCGTGTTCAAAGACATATGGAGTTAAAGAAGGTAAACAACTACATGGGGTTGTTTTCAAAATGGGAATATTATCACCATTTGATTTGTTTGTACAGAATTCTCTCCTGCATTTTTATGGCGTTTGTGGTCAGAGTGTTGATGCAGCTACACTGTTTGATGAAATGCTCGTTAGAGATGTGGTGTCCTGGACTGGTTTGATTTCTGGTTATGTGAAGGCAGGACTTTTTAGCCAGGCTATACTGTGTTTCTCAAAGATTGATGTGGAACCAAATACTGCTACTCTTGTTAGTATTCTCGTTGCCTGTGGGAGGTCAAGGGATCTTCATATGGGTATGGGATTGCATGGGTTGATGTTTAAGCGTGATTTTGAAACGAATTTGGCTGTGGGTAATGCTGTTATGGATATGTATGTCAAGTGTAACTGTTTGGATGAGGCTCGACGAGTTTTTGATGAGCTCGGAGATAACAGAGACGAGGTTTCTTGGACGTGTATAATAAGTGGTTTTGTGCAATGCGAACGTCCGAGAGAAGCATTAGCATTTTTCAATGCAATGCAAGAGTCTGGACTGGAGCTGGATAAAGTTACTTTGGCTACTGTGCTCGGAGCGTGTGCAAGCTTAGGTGCAATTGACCAAGGAAGATGGGTTCATGAGTATATTGAGCATAAAGGAATCGAATGGGATGATCACATAGAAACTGCGTTGGTTGATATGTATTCAAAGTGTGGCTGTATAGATTTGGCATTAAGTAGTTTCAGACGTCGCCATAAAAAGAAAAATTTCTCTACATGGAATGCATTACTTGGAGGCTTAGCGATGCACGGTCATGGGAAAGTAGCACTAGATCATTTCAAAGAAATGATAAGTTGTGGTGTAAGGCCCAACGAGGTTACATTTCTAGCCATATTAAGTGCCTGTTGTCATTCAGGGTTGGTCGAGGAAGGTCGTAAGCAGTTTTCAAGTATGGAAAAAAATTATAGTTTGAGTCCAAGGATAGAGCATTACGGATGTATGGTTGATCTATTAGGTCGAGCTGGGCTGTTGGATGAAGCTTTAGAACTCATTAAGGTTATGCCAATGAAACCTGATGTGATGATATGGGGAGCACTGCTGAGTGCTTGTAGAGCCTATGGAAATGTTGAAATGTCTCGCAAAATACAAAGGTACATTGTTGAGATGGAAGATGATCTTGAACATCACCAGGATAGCGGAGTTTATGTAATGCTGTCGAACATTCATGCTACCAGTGACAGATGGGAAGATGTAACAAGAATAAGGAAGTTGATGAAGAAGAAAGGTATAAAGAAATCACCAGGGTCGAGTATTATTCAAGTTGATGGAGAATCTCATGTATTCTTGGTAGGAGATAATAGTACAAGTAAACATCCTCAGCAGAAGGAGATTCATCTAGTACTGAACATGCTAGCCAAACAGCAATCTAATCACATGGCTTGAAGGTAAACAACAATCCTCAGCCTTTTCTGGAGTTATAATCTGCAGTACCTTCACAGGGGAAGGACCTATGTAACATCAAGGGAATATGAGAAAACTTTTCAACGTTGTAAACCTGTAGTACTAGTTCAAATCATATTCTCGAATCCGTAGAACATAAACATCAAAAGCCTGCATGAAGGTGTGTAAACATGTCTGCTGCTTTGTAATATCAAGATTTTACATGGTGTCAATTACCAAAGGCCATATCATAATTGAATAATAAATACATAATGAGAATTTAAATTTCAATCTATACAGTTCTGAAATTAGTCAATAGCGAGCCGCTTTATTCCATGTGTAAAGATGAATAGAAAAGAAAAGGAAAAGAAAACCCTCACTCAATCCACCGCAACCCTCTCCCAGCCTTGGTTAGGTTAAACCATTGCGCAGTGCATGATTTAACAAATGAATCCAATAGGAAAATTTCAAACAGGGCTGCAAGCATTTGCTGCAGTTATAACTAAAATGAAATCAATCATGCACATTATAATTAAGATGTAAAGATATACCCTTTTGTGATATAGAATTAGGAATACAAGATAAAAACAAAATTCATCAAATTCCCGAGGGAGCTGGTGCAGGAACTTGAGGCTTCTGTGTGAGAAGAGGTTGAAGTGCCTTGACAACAATGCTCATATTTGGCCGAAACTCTGATTCGTACTGCACACACAGAGCCGCGACAGCAGCCATCTGTTAAAAAAAATAACCCGTCAGTAATGCACTTCATTTAACTTACTGTATTGCATGATTAGCTAAACATCATTTCTTTTTCTCTGTTAAGTTGGTGAGATAGAGACCTTAGCGAGTCCTTTTGGAGGATAATCAACTAGTCTGGGATCGACACATTGTTTGACCTTGTCTTCACTAAGTCTTGGTGTTGCCTACCCAAAGAAAAATAGAAAAAAAAAGTTAGCAGGCTGTGATATGTAGATCCACAAGAAAATAGGAAGGTTAAAGAGAATAGGGTTATTGGCACACTGCTTACCCAAGTTACAAGACTTTGCTGTCCACGGGGCATTGTGTGATCAACAGGTTTCCTACCAGTCAGAAGCTCAAGAAGAACGACACCAAAGCTATACACATCGCTCTTCTGTGTCAGTTGACCAGTCATAGCATACCTAACATCATTAGCTTCAACGAATTAGTCACTTACATAAAATCTGCTACCAAACAAGCATAAAGACTACATTCTGTTTAACTTTTTTCACGAGAAATCAAACAAAGACAAGGGAATCCTAAATGAGGAAAAGAATTATTAGAATGCCAAAATTCCCAGAGTAAGGTATAACATGAAGAAGAAGAATAACATGTATCCTAAATAGTACTATACCAACTCAAAGCTGCACCAAATGGTGCCTGTAAATCTAAGTATGGGCTTGGAAAGACAAAACAATCATATTATAGCAGAAAAGTTGGCTGAATTACTCTGGTGCATGATAACCAAAGGTTCCCAAAACACGAGTGGAATGAAGACGAGCAGCCATGTCAGGAGCCTGATTTGAAAGATTGAAGTCTGCGATTTTGGCTTTGAAGTCGTCGAATATAAGGATATTGCTTGATCGAATATCCCTGTGTATTATAGATGGTTGAACCTTCTCATGCAGATATTCCAACCCCCTTGCAGCATCGACAGCGATTCGCACTCGCTGCATCCAGTCAAGAACTGGACCTGGTTGTGAACCTTGTACTCCTTTTCTACCTACAGATTCCATATAAGTTAAACCAATGCAGCGATTGAAACAGAACTCAAGCAAATATGTAAGAAAATGACAATGTGATTTCAATTTCTGACAGGGCTAAAACACCCATACCATGCAAAATATCATGCAGGGAACCCATGGTTGCAAACTCGTACGCCAAGACACGAAGATTGCCCTCCGCAGAATAGCCAAGCAACTCAACATAGTTTTCATTCTTTAGTCTTGATACCATGGAAACCTGAAGTGAAATAAAACCCAAATAGGTAATTAGATGCCTCAAAGAGGAAAGAGAAGTTAAAACATAAATGATCAGATATCCGTACTTCAACCTCAAATTAAAAGTCAGATGACAACGTCAGAAATTGTGTAAAATGATCTGTAAATAAATTTACAAACCTGGTTAAGAAACTCGATACTGGGCTCGGGGTCAGCTGAAACATCAAGCTTTTTTATAGCTACTGCTCTGCCATTTTTGAGGGTTGCATAGTATACTCTTCCATAAGACCCTTCACCAATCAAAGACTTTGACCCGAAGTTGTCAGTCTTGTCTTTCAGTTCATCTAAAGACAATGGAGGCACTTCAATAGGTGGTGTTGATTTTGATAGTTCGTTCTTGGCTAGCTGGGTCTGCCTTTTGTGACCTAGATGAACAAAATATGCAAGTATATCAGAACAGCGTAAACAAAATTCAATCATTAGGTATAATCCCCCAAAGTAAGTCCACTGAAGATTTGGATTATACCCAGTTCCATTTATGTAAACCGTAAAGAAGTCAAGAAGGATGTAGCTTCACAAATTGATAATGTAAAGCTTAAGCTAACATTGGCAAGTGGACATATCAAGCAAACCAAGTTCCGCAAGCTCTTGTCCAAATGGCATGGGTAATAGTAAATGGAACTAAAACGGTAGTAGAATTTGCCCAAGCATACTCACTATCACAGAAAAGTTAATTCAACTTACTTATAAAACACACACAAGTTTTACCGGTCCGAAGTGCAGAAGAAAGTTTAAGTAACAAGAATGTTCAAAATGCAGGTTGTTTGTGTAGGTCCACAATATCCTAAAATCATAGTTTTCACTTTTCATGCTCCATTAACAACATAGAGGACCAATCAGTTTGCACAGGTAAAAGGGAAAGAATGCAAAGGACAGAAACACCTTACCATCTTCAGGTCCAATGCTCCTCTCGCTTTTGAAGACGACATTGTTATTTTCCTTTGGACTTCTAGCCTCTTCTATGTGAGAGGTACAACACAACCACCGTCGCATCTTGTTTCTTCCTAGTGTCAGTTCTTTGTCGTTATAATAAGCTATCTCTTATAGTTTGAAAATAAACCAGCAGAATGTGTGTATTCCTGAATAACAACAACCAAATCTTTTGTATTACAAATAAATGAATCCAATGTTTCGATCAATGGTAAAAAATAACAATACAAAAGGTACTTTGGTGATGCACAACATTGTGTTACTTGACATTCCTAGATGATCTCTATTTTCCTAAATGGTGGCATAAAAACATTCCTAGATGATCTTTGTGATTTACAAAACCACTCAGCTGTGAAATTCAATTACAGGCATCACCAGGGAAACACACACAAGCACAGCTGATAGTCCAAATGTCTCTAGTAAATTCTATAACCTCCACAAAGAAAAGAACCCATTACGAAAACCATTCGAGAGGTACGGTACTAGTGTGACCCCAAAGAGTTTGTTTCATTTGGGCCGTGTTGATCAGCCGATACAGGTTTTCGCCAATTATGTGTGGAAAGGATATAAACAATGTCGTCATTGACTCTTTCTAGTTCTAAGATACAATTGAATTCCATTTGAAGAACAAACATAATTACCCACAAGTCTTCGAGAAATCATAAAATGAATTATCACAAACCGATCATATTCCAAAAATGTTCTTATCAGCTGTTCATTAAATAAAGGGTTTCTTTAGTTAGAAATGAGAAAAACAAAGATCTCAAATTTAACCAAAAAAAAGTCATACAAGAATATCTGATTCCTTTAGTCTTACGGTACAATTGAAAACAGATCCACGAGGATGATAAGAATTAACAACAACATAATACAAAGACACCCACACACAATATTATCTGAATTGAATTGAATTGAATCAGATAAAATGCGATTGATTGATCTACCATACACATAATTGACTTTAAAAAAACACCAGATTAGCCAAAAACGAAAAAAATCAAATTCAGAAATTTCATTCCAAAGATGAATAACATTCCATATATATAAATATACGTGTTGAAAGAGAAGGCTGACCTGGTTTTTAATTGTCTGAGTTTTGTGGGTTTTGGTGATGGAGAAGGAATTTCTTTTGTTTTGTTTGGAGAAGAAGAAGAAGAAGAAGAAGAAGAAGAAGAGAGGGGGAGGTGGGAAGGTGGGTGGAAACGGCTCTCTCCTCTCTCTCTCTCTCCTCTCTGTTTGTGTCTATCTCTGTCTCTCAAAAAGGGAGAAGAAGTTAATGAAAGATTTTACAACGTAAATGCCAAGGAAGGAATGTTATGTTAATGATGCAAAAATAGGTAAAACGCGGTAAACTCCATGTTACGTTTAGCACGTGCGCACCGTATTGAAACGTTATGATGAAGTTAAATAAGTCAACTAGGATTGTTAAACGGTGTCCAATTATTTGTTAAGGGTGTGTGCCTTGATGGTGTATTTGACTTTCAGGCTTGCTGCTTTTAAATCTCGAGGGGCACTGCGCGCCTCCTGCGGTATTGGGTGATGTGTATGCTTTAAGAAAGTAGATGCACTCTTTCGTTTGGTTCATAGAGTTGGAAGTGATCCAATAGAACAGATTCAATTTTAGGTAGATAGTCTTTTTCTTTCTAGACGTGTCTTGTTAAGTGTAAGCTAATTCCGCGCTAATTTCGATATTTTGGTTGAAGTATCTAATGCACCGAAGAATTCCATAAAGTATTCAAATAAATTCTTTCAAATTGGACATTAAAATTTATATTTAATACATTTTTTGAAACTTGATAATTAAAATAAAAATCTGTAGAGAAAACAATATATCTAAATATATTAACCACGACATCTCAATTTAAGGATATATTTCAAACACATTTAATTATGTTGGTTATGCTTCAGAAAAATTAGATGCCTTTAAGAGTATATTTCAACCGCATTTAAGAGTGATGTTGTTTTTTTTTTTGAATTTTTTTAGTTTTCCATATAAAAGATGTCACTTTAGTTTAAACATATCAAATGTATACTCCGAAAAGATTTAATCTCCTACATAGTCCAACCATTTTCTTTTTGAATAAAGTTCAAAATAATGTGCCATTATTTCTTACAGTCCGCATTCTCCTTCATGGTCCAAGCATTTTTTATTTTATTTTTGGAATAAAGGTCAAAACAATCTGGTGGCAGTGGCACTAATTAGCATAAATGCAGTGGATGGTACATGATTTTTGTTAAAGGGAGAGCAAAAATGGATCTGAGGAGAGCAAAAACCGTTGTTAACTCACCAAATAAGACTGATTCAATAAAGCTGTACGGTTCGGACTAAAATGACCTTACAAACACACAACTTATTCACACAGTCCCATCTTCTAACACCACCACTATCCCTGCCACTACCACTATCAGTCAAATTACAACCGCCGGTGGAATCGAGAGATATACACAAAAACAATTTTGTGACTGTGAAAAGATAAAGAACAAGAAAATCATAAATAAACTTATTTCAGTGGGAAGTTTGAAAAACTAGCATATACATCAACCAATTTAAATCCCCTTAAGTCCACGGTAATAAGACATATCTAATAGTGTGATTAAGGCCAAAATCAACGCCATTAATATGTTTACAACTCTCCTTCACCAAATGCCTTTCTATTTCTCAATAATTATCATACTGTAAGGTGGGGGGAAGGAAATGAAAAGATTGAGGAATGCATCCATTGATTGAGATGAACAATAAGTCATGATATTGATTATTAATCGTGGGATCCATACCTAGGGTTTTTCCTTGTTAAGTAGAAATGGCTGATGTTGAATACAGATGTTTCGTTGGTGACTTGCATGGGCTACCGATGATGAATCACTAAACAAAGCTTTCAGCACTTTTGGATATGTCGTTGAATCTAAGGTCCGATCTTGTGATTAACATTCGTAGAGATAGAATCAGACTAGTTTTCTTGTTCGATCTGGATCTTTCTTGCTCTCTCTATCTGTTACTATATAAAACAGCGGCGGTGGTGTTTGCGAAGACATCGTAGTGGTGGCGACGGTGAAATAAAACACCTAGTTTTTTTTTTTAATAGTAAACGTGTGAAAAATTTGTGTGTAAATAAGCCTCATTGATTTGGGGGCGAGCCCATATTTAATGGGGGCGAAGGAGAATCCAAAATAGGGTCACAATGAAGTAATCTCAAAAACCCCTTATACACCATAATTAGGATTAGAGATTGTAATTGGGATTAGTAAATAAATTATTGATTATCAAAAATATTAGATTGTTAATTAGAAAATCATCCTAAGACTAGATAGTTAGCCACCACCACCTCCATTATAACCACCACCATCTCCATTTCCACCACCACCGCCGCCTCCAATTCCACCCCCCACCACCGCCACCATTTGTCGATGTGTTTTCGAAAATGTTCAAACATGATCCTCAAAGATCAAAACAGTTATGGGAAGACTCACTTCAATGTTAAATTTGTCGAAAATCAACTCAACCCAATTGCTTCGTCCCAGAATCGTCAAAGAAATGACATAATATTGTGACGATTCTCCAAAAATCGTCAAGGTTTAATGATGGTCTATGACGACCCAGAGGGTAGAGATGAACAATCGTCAAGTGTTTTGAAGTTCCATGACGATTTAAGAAGTAGATCTAAAATGCCCGAAAATACTGCTTTCTAAATCGTCACACTATGTAATAACACCTTGATGACTTACCTTTGAGAAGAATCACCCCTCTGCCAAGAAAACAAGTTAAATCGTCATACTATGTTATAAGATCTTGACGACTTAGATTTGACAAAAAACAGTTATGCTCAAATCGTCGTGATTTACATCATGACCATGACGAGTTTAGGTGTATTAACAGCTGTTTGGAAACAGGTTGTCGGAATCGTCGTGGTTTGAACATAAACCATGACGAATTTATGATTTTTTCTTTGAGTTTCCAAACAATTTAGACATGTAAACTAACACAAATGAATCAAACAAAGTACGATTTACCATTGTCAGCAACAAACCGTTAAAAACAAAAAAAAAACCATTGTCAACCTAGGAAACGAAAAATGTATCAAACACACCAAACCGACATAATATTCTTTCACCTACTAAAACCAAAGTGCGAAACGAAAAAACTAAACCATATCATTGTTGCCCCCATCGGCTTCACCTTCACCTTCACCACGACCACGACCACGACCACGCCCACGGCCACGACCACGACCTCGTCTAGAAGTTTCTCCTGTCTCTTGAGTCTCTTGAGTGTCACTGGTTTCAATATGACGACTCTTCGTGTTGCGTCGTAATTCCTCAAACATGTGCTCCGCCTCAGGCATATTGATGTGCCTAATGTGTTGATTATGTTGGTTCAGTTCAACTTCGGTCAACCCCTTTCCTTTATCCGATCTCAAACACAACCAGTTGAGGACATCTTTCAACCGCTCCTTCTATTATCATAAAAAAAACATGAGTTAGATGTTTGAGTAATCTAAGTGTGAATCTTAGACAACTCAATTACGAAATGTATACTTACGCATAATTTGTACAACGAAGAATCATCATGGACGGTATTACGCCCACGTCCACCACGGCCACGAGGGACTCTGACTTCCCCTTCCCCACGTATCACTTTGGCATGCGTGAATGCAAGGTACCAATGCATGTATTCTTTTGTGCTCTCATGTCCAAGCACCACTATGCATTCCGGATCCCATAAAACGTCTATCAAATTATTCCTCCATGCATTCCAATGTTCGTAAGAGGGCTCCGGTTTGTATTTTACGACGATACGTCCAATGTCAGCACCTGATTTATCACGATCCACTTTGAATGCCCCATCACCTTTTTCGTCAAGTGGACGATCTTGAATATACCCGACTTGCCTCATTATTCGGCTCGGGTCGTACATTGTATGCCCAAGGGGGTGCCACAAAGGACCATTGTACATACAAATTGGTCCTCTTGGTGCCATTTTTCCCTCCTTCCTATGGTCCATGTAGGGGTCAAAAACTACCTCATGTGCCTCCATGCTGTCTAATCTTTGGCGAACGAAAAGGTACCAATTCTTCTTTCCCTTCAGCTGATCCCCCGTGAACATGTACCTCTGGCCTCTTGGTTGATGTGGTTGCCATTGCCCTTTCTTTGCCAGATCAATCCACTTATCATTTGCTGCCATTAGTTTCGGAAAGTGTTCATAAATCCACACCTGTGAAGAGCATCAACTACACATAAACAACATGCCATATATATGTACGAACTTAAACCACCAAAAAACCATATATTACATTACCTGCAGCAGAGACGTGTTGCAATTGAATTGAGCAGTTTTATGCCGGGATACCTTTCTCAGCGCCGTGTTCACGTGTGACACTATGGCTGTTCCCCACGAGTACTGGTTCACCTCATCCAAGGGATGTAGTAGCTGGAGGTAGTTGGCGTTCACCCTGTTACCGGCAGACGAAGGGAATACACAAATAGCGAGGACATATAAGAGATAAGCCGCAGCAGCAGCCCTTACTTCATGATCTTCCAGTCTAGCATCCTCTTCTTTTTTCTTGGTCCCAGAATACTCCTCTCTCAACCTTACCAGATTGAACTCCCTCTTCGGTTTGCCATACTTGTCAAGCATAAACCATGAGTTCGCCTCGTCCTCACCCCACCCAAACAACTCTTCGCACAATTCACGAAGTCTCTGAAAAGTGAGTTTCCTTTCGTAGCCTTCACTGGTTGACTTGCCATCAATTTTGACCTGGAAAGTATGATGAGCATCTTCAGGAGTGAGCCCCATCTCCCCGAACCCAAAGTGCATGGTGTCGGTCTCCGCATAATACCTCTCACAGAATGCAGATACTGTCTCGCTGTCATAGTTGATAACAGAGTTATCCACGATTGGCCTCAGACCGGAGTTGTCAACAATCTCTATGAACCTTTCGCATTCACCTTCAAGCGGCCAGTTGGACATATTGCGGTACGCCGTTTGGTGCCTCAATATTCTAGTGGCATTCGAATGAACCTACGAGATAAAAATTTATTAATAACAATCAAATTAGCTAAACGTATCTTAAATTATAAGCAAGGGACGGGTATATTACCATGGTAGCGTAGACTGTTTGAGCCCAAGAGGTTTTGTATCCGAAAAGAACCTCTCCACCATCAGCTGGTACCCCGTAAGGTCCATGTTCTTTTGGTAGCATCAGAATCTCATCGGGAATGTGTGGTTCCTTCGCTTTAGCTTTCTTTTTGCGTTTGGGTTGGACTTCACCTTGGGGTTGGTCTTCACCTTGGACCTCATCATCATCATCATTAAGAATATCCTCATCATCATTAGGACTATCCTCATCATCCTCATCACCTTGGGGTACGTCATTAGGTTGTACCCCATCAACTGCGTATTCCTCTAATTGCATTTGGAGCACGTAGTCAGGAATATCATCTTCATCCCTTGGAACATTAGCATCATCATCGACCTCCATAGGAGTAGGAACTGCATCAGGGTTTGGCTCATGGATTATCACGGGTCGCTGTCTGGTAGAACGAAGACTTGGTTTGGAACCCGTGGGTGCCATTGGTCTTTTTCCACTTTTGATTTTCTCCAACCTTAATACATACACAGAACAAATCAATTAACAAGTAAAATGACACAGTAAATCGTCATGGAAACAAAAGAATATATGACGATTCTCATCAGAACAATCTAAATCGTCAAGGAATTTTACAAATGCACGACGAGTTCATTAAGCCCCACTCTAACTCGTCAAGGTAAAGCATTACGATTTACTCATAAAACTGAACAGAAACAAAATTTTCTATGTCCAAACTCGTCATGCTTTGTGACACTATTGAGACGATTTCAAGAAACTCGTCAAGTTAATGTATAGTTACATGACGATTCAAGGCATGCAAAAATAGGAAATTTAATCTGATAGTGACTAACTCGTCAAGGAATTATGCAAAACCTCGACGATTGTTCTTAATTTTTTTTCTGTGGGACAATATTCAGACGATTTAGGGCAACTCGTCAAGGAAATGTATTATTGTATGACGATTCTGTGCATGCAAAACTAGGAAACTATATCTGAAACTATGTAAATCGTCAAGCTTTTGTTCAACAGCAAGACGATTGTTCTTGATTTTTTTTCTGAAACTGTAAAATCGTCATGCTATTCTACCATAGCTTGACGAGTTTTCATGTTGTAAATTCAATTGACGGTTTCTAACCTATCAAATCGATTCAAACTACATCTAAAACAATTGAAAAAGTGATTGGATGAACTTACCTCTGAATTTCCGCCAAAGATTCTTCCCCCGGTTGTTCTTCCTCTTCGTCACGGTTGTTATTTGATTTTTTCTTTTCTTTCCTCCTCTTGTAAGTAATTGTTGAATCATCTCCTTCTCCGTCGATAGCCATGAATTCAATTCGCACTCGAGACTAGTAAGTCAGGATTTTGAGAAAATATGAAGAGGTCGAATTCGATTTTTGGGTTTTGGTTTTGGTTTTTTTGTTTTTTTGAGAAGTTATGAAGATGGTGTGGGAAATTAATGGAGGAGTAGGGGGAGTGGGAGTGATTTTTTGTAACTGAAAATTGAGAGGGAGAATTAGTGGTAATTATGATTTGTAACTGATTAGGATAAATTAGTTGTAATTAGCCACCCCTTATAAACTGGGGTGGGATATTTGAAGTAGTGCTCGCCCCCATTAAATATGGGCTCGCCCCCAAATTAGCCAGGTAAATAAGGCCATATTGGTCCAACTCTCACAACTAAATTGAATCGGCCCTAGTTAATGAGTCAAGTACAGTTTTTGCTCTCCTCGGATCCATTTTTGCTCTCCCTTTAACAAAAATCATGGTACATATACCTCGACTTTGGGGAAAGTCAAAAGGATCTAAAGGTGGGATCAGAGGGAGTGTTAAGTGGTATATTCATTGGGTTAAGGGGTTTTTCCAGGTTGGGTTGGGTCTACACCCGAGGTCAGGAATCTACGACTTAATTTTCAAGTTTCTCCCTTCCTTTCCTTCGGCCCAAACACCATTTTTTTTTCTTTCTCTCTTACAGTTTTTATTCACAGAACTCCCTTCAGATCTGAGTAGTCTTGAGAGCTAACAAGCTCTGTATACCCCAACCTCGGGATCTAACTGCAACCTACGGTAAATTTCTCATCTTTTTTCCACAAATTATTGATCTCACTCTCAAGTATATTTCCTTCAAATTTCACGATCCCATTGTTTATGTAATTACCCCCTTTAGTCTATGCTGCAAGAATTTTCAGGCGTCTGTAATTACTTTTCATTTTCTTAATTGATTTGATCTACGAGATGCTGAAGATTAAATGGTGGATCTGATAATCATGAATAATTTTATCTTTTTTTTTTTTTTTGTAGAAGACACTGAATTCATTGGCATCAGGCTGAGTCATTGTTTGGTTCTCAACCTCTCAAAATGGTATTACTATTCTTTGCCCTTTTGTTTGTTGTTCTTCTTGTTGAGTAGAATTGGTAGTAGGTTTTAAAGAGAGAACCAATTTAGCCGTGATTTCAGCTAGAATTGTATGTTTTTGATACCAGTCTACTTAGTGAAGTTGTAAATTGGGACCGTTGAACGGAATATCATGTGGATCAACTTGGTTCAGTGAGAAAGATACCACATTGTTGCTGAAATAGTTAAACCATGAAAGTTTAGTATTTGAATTAAGTACACGGTGTGAAAAGTTAGAATTATCACCAATGCTGAAAGGTTTCATACTTCATAGTTTGATGAAATGTGTGGGATCTATTTGTGGTTGACATCACTCCTTACCGTATTCATGTGACATGATTGTCATGTGCGGTATTTTGAATAACAAGTCCTTTGCTAAGATAGGATTTGTGAATTTCAAAGCTGTAAATGGAGCCCGAAGGTTTTGTATATTGAATTTTGACCTTATTAAACTGGAGATATTCAGATTAGGGGAAATTTACATATCAAATTTGTTGATATTTTTTTTGCTACTTATCATTTTTGTATTAACTTGTTTACAGGTGGTTCTTGCGGCTTCGATTATTAGTAAGTCTGGAAAAGGTGAGATCTTTGTCACAGAGAACTGGGATTTCATTTGCATGGTTTTCACGAGAAACATATGCTGATGTTTTGCGTTGTAGTTCAATTGCTTTGGAGTAAAAAATTTTCTCACTGATTTACCGTTTGTGTATGATATGACCTAATGAAACATTTCACTAATATATAGAAAAATGGAAACTTGACCTGAAAAGATGATTCCCCTCCCTCGCATCGTGTATTGCACTTGTTATTGCATGACATTTCTATTCCAATCATACTTTCGAACAATTTTGTAGTTCATTTTTGTTCTGTGGAAATTATGCTTTCTTTAGAAAAATCAATACTTGTACATGGAAGGTGATGAAACTAAATAGACCCACTAATACTTACAGCAGTTCACATTTCATATTATGTTTCTTGCAGCTCTTGTTTCCAGGCAGTTTGTAGACATGTCTCGCATAAGGATTGAAGGGTTACTGGCAGCTTTTCCCAAGTTAGTTGGCGTAGGAAAGCAGCATACATATGTTGAGACAGAAAATGTGCGGTATGTCTACCAGCCAATTGAAGCCCTCTACTTGCTTCTTGTAACCAACAAGCAAAGTAACATTCTTGAAGATCTGGAGACCCTGAGACTGCTTTCAAAAATTGTATCCTTTTTGCCGATCTACACTTTCATATAACTTCGGTGTTAGCCATTAATATTATGAATCAAACGTCTAATCTGTGATATCTTTTTCTGTTTTGTTAATTTTTTAAACTAACGAAAGCTCCAAGTTTTCTAAAATTAGGCTGAGTCAGATTTTCAGAAGGTCTATTATGACTGTTTAGATGAGTACTTGCATCAAATGTTTGATTGAACTTTCTTATCTTATTTTTTTTCAAAATTATTGCACTCTGTTTAAAGAATTAAACAAATGCTCTTTAGAACCCTAACTGAATTTTTTTCATGCATTGGGGTCATACTTGTGTCATTTCTTTAATCATAAAGTTAACCAGTATGTAGGAGACCGCACTGCCAAACCCTTTATGCTACCTTTTCATTAGATTTCAACAGAAAACAATCTTTAGATCTGCATGTATTCGTGTGAGTTATACCTTGTCAGAAGTTACTACATATTGTTGTAATTCATCATGTGGGTTCCTTAAGTTTTCTTAGGTCCCTGAATACTCCCCCTCATTAGATGAAGAGGGAGTTTGCAAGTCAGCTTTTGAGTTGATTTTTGCATTTGACGAAGCCATCTCCCTTGGGCACAAAGAAAGCGTAAGTGTTACACAGGTCAAGCAATATTGCGAGATGGAAAGTCATGAGGAGAAGCTACATAAGCTGGTAATGCAGAGCAAGATCAATGAAACCAAGGACGTTATGAAACGCAAAGCTAGTGAGATTGACAAAAGCAAGGTACTTACTCTATGCAACTTGATGGACTTGTCATGTCCGTAGGTTGTCTGTTTGCGTCGTTAGTTCTGTTGAGAGGTCTTTGTCCCTCTCTCTCTCGATCTTTCACATAATCAGTTCTGAAGCCCAATCTACTTTCTGACTGCATGAGCCCATAATTTACAGATCGACAAGAACAGAGGTGAGAAGGGAGGATTTATGTCGTCTATGGGTTCTGGAAGAATCGAGAATAGCTTCAGCGAAATGAGTTTAACTAGTGGTGGTGGTGGTGGTTTTGGAAGTGGTTCTGGGTTCGGAATTACTACTGAAGTAGATTCCTTCTCTAATAAGCCTAAAGGTTTGTGCATTCTCCTGCGTAGATTTCAGAAATTTCATTTTGTATTATGTATTGCAAAATGCATACACGGAACTCCCAAAATTTTTGAATATTTGTTTGCTTTCGAGCTGGGATAGCTAATTAATTATTGTGTTATAATTTGCATCTCAGGTCGTCCATCTGCATCTGCCACTGCTCCTCCGAAGGGTCTTGGTATGCAGCTGGGTAAAACTAAAAGGGCCAACCAGTTCCTAGAATCTCTGAAAGCAGAAGGAGAAGTTATACTCGAGGATGTTCAACCTAGTGCTACTCAGTCTAGAACAGCTGTTTCAGCACCCACTGATCCCATCACATTGACTGTTGAAGAAAAGCTTAATGTGGCACTGAAACGAGATGGTGGGGTCAGTAATTTTGACGTTCAGGGTACATTGTTGCTCCAAATTCTTAATCAAGAAGATGCCCTTATCCAAGTTCAGGTACTATCCCCCACTCTCACCCAACACTTAATTTTAATTAGTTATTATTATATGGTAATCCTTTATGCTTTTATTGTACTGCTTATTTTGAACCATCATATGAAACTGGGTTTCTCTTTGCTAGTTCTAGCTTTATTCTTTTGTTTGTTTTTTTATTGCTCTCCTAATACCAGATCTCACCATATGATGTCTCACTTTTTGGTTAAAATTATCTGTTATCTCAGATTGAAAGT
>JAJJMA010337248.1:0-10783 GCA_023529015.1 Papaver nudicaule
AGAGTTTGTTCAGCTCATGGAATGGGTTGCACTCTGAGCTATAGAGATGAGCTTGAATAGGCTATTGCCTTTAATAAGACATGGTTTCGAGAGTGTTTTGACAATCTTGTCCCTCTCTCATTTTTCACCATCTACACCAACACACGCACCCAGGAGAGAGAGTTGCAGATAACTCAGAGGAAGAACAACGAAGGAGGTGGCGGAAGCAAAACTTCCGAGGAGACGAGCAGCGGAGGATGCCAAGCTAGAGCAAAAAAGCGCATTGCAGAAAGCCATCAATTTGGAAAAGACTCAGGCAGAGGACGATCCCACCAGACGACAGAGGCAGAGGAAAGTTTTAAGAGATAATGTATTCAGATCTAACCCTACAACCGTCGGAGATACTGAAAAGGGAATGAGGCAGGAAGGATTTCACCTACCGACCACCAGGGGAAAACAAAGGAAAGAAACAAGCGACCACAAGGACTACTATGAGTATCATCAAACACGAGGGCACACCACCGAAAATCGCAAACCTTCGGAATACGATAGAAAGATACATAGCTCGAGGAGAATTCAGCCAGTACACCGCATCCACCCAGAAGCCTGAAGAACAACAAAGGAACAACGATAACTCTCAAGACAATACCAAAAGTGAAGTACACATGTCCAGACCAAGAAGCGAAGATGAAATGGAAAGCCAACAGGTACAAGTGGACAGTGGGCCCTTGGTCATCACATTACCTATCCACGGGGTGAATACCACGCAGGTGTTAGTCAACGAAGGGATTACCTATAATATTATGTTCTATAAGCAATTCCTATATATGGGGTTTCGAGATGAACAACTAGGTTGCCCAACAACGACCATCTATGATTCGTATGGAGCAATCATATCACCTAAGGGTGAAATCACACTGCAAGTGGTCATAGGTCCAGTGACAACCTTCACAAAATTTTGCATTGTCAAAACAACATCACCGTATCAAGCAGTATTGGGGAAAAAATGGATTCAGGAGTTAGGAGGAGAAGTCTCACTACATCATCAACACCTAAGATTCCCCACGATCTATGGAGAAATGGAGATTCGTGGGGACCGAAGTTGTACTTGAAATGTAAAATTGTACAACGTGGCGAAAAGTAAAAGGCGGCGAAAGGAAGAAACCATGTAAAGCCAACCCAAACACCGTTTCAGAAGTGCGCGAGTCCATTAAAAAGTAGTTATTTGCACACACAAAAATAAAAATAAAATAAAAACAACTCAGTTCCCCCTATTCTTACGTCTGCCACGGAGTCGAGCAGCCACAGTACCACGGTCCTCGTCAAGACCATCAATCAACTCCAAATCTATCACCGGAGCATTAACATGAGCAGCAGGAGCAAAGCCAGCAGCGTCTATCACCGGGTCGTCAACCGGCAATACAGGGGCAAAATTGGCAGCAGTATGTTCAACATCGTTGAACTATTCCTCTACCTCAACCTTCACGCAGTCATCTCCTCATCAGAAAAAACGACGGTTTCATGCATCATCATCAAAATATCTTCGGCATGGAGGTGAAGAAAGGATCTCGTCTCAACCAAATGGCAATCATATGGCGGACCACCATCTGCTGTTTCTTTTCTCTCATTTCCTTTCATTACTTGCCAAGAGATGGTTAGATAAACGAATCACCTTCTCTGGATTGCCTTCCCTCCTAGAATAACCATCAGGAGCTGCAAGATTTGCTTCCCTATCCATTATTTCTCGAACTCGATTATTCCTAGCATTTTCATCATAGTACATCGGAGCCTTGTCTTTGTTTGCCATTTCTCTCAAATTCGTTTCTCCTCTCTTTCCTATTTTTTTGTCAAAACTAAGAACTGGTCTGTAGAAAACCACAGGCAAAAGCCTTTTTATAAGATTCAGGACATCGCCAAACCACCCGCATTCGACTCTCAGGCGTTACCATAAAGGAAATCAAACAGTCAAATTAAGGTTCCCTTGATCATCGCTCCTCTTAAAAACGTTCCCCATTACTCGATAAAGCATTTACACAACTTCCCAGATTCTAATGAAACCTACAATACTATGAAAATCGGGAAAGAATAAGAAAAGCAGGAGACGCAGATACTACCAAGGAACGAAGCACCAATTGAGACGCAAATACAACCAAGGGACGAAGCACCAATGGAAACGCAGATACAACCAAGGGACGAGCACCGACGGAGACGCAAATAAAACCAAGGGAAGAAGCACCAATGGAGACGCAAATACAACCAAGGGACGAAGCACCAATGGAGATGCAGATACAACTAAGGGACGAAGCACCAACAGAGGCGTAGATACAACCAAGGGATGAAGTACCAATAAAGAAAAAGACACAAGTCAGATAACGCCACATCGACAATGATAAAGACACGATTCAAAATAAGGAAAATTGGGAAAACAAGAACACGACCAGAAGACACCAAGGATAAGAATAAAGGTACTCAACATGATATCAACAAAAAGAAAATAGAAGAGACAGAAGCAACTACAACTAAAGAAAGAAAAGGTCGCCCAACACTCATTAAGAGTAAGAATCACGTTCCCAGACCATGACGTTAAAGAAAAGAACAAACAAGGAGAAAATAAGAAACAAATCAGTAGCTAAGTAGCCAGATGAAGATACGCAAGGCGACAACCAAGAAATGAAGATCACAACAAGACCAAGCGAAAGGGAGACAATACTTCGGCAGTCGAAGATATCACAAGCTGGCTCGGTGAGGGGCAACAAATCTACCAATAACAAAGACGATAATGATAACTGAGGATCTAATCCGCAGCACACATTTCAAGAAAAACACGAAAGAATCAACCTCGCCACTCAAATAAGATACCCGAAGGATCACCGTAACCTACGACAACGGACATACGTTACACAGAAGAAATGGATTATGCCAGTTATGCCAGCATAGGATTCTACCCTGCTGGGAGATTCCTTGCCTCTCGATACCTCCAGCAAGTCGCTCTCGAAGGCAAGGAGGGGAAATCATTACATCAACAACAACACCAAAGCAGGATTCCCGAGACGAACCCGGTCCATACAAAAGATCTACACAATGACAACACCGAAGGAGCAAGAATTCGAGCGAAAGCCGCGACAAAAGAAACAGAGACGGCAACGGAGAAAAATCAAGAAACAAGAAAGAGCTTACACCACCAAAGCAATGACGGCACCAAAAAGATGAACAACTGCCACTCAACGATACAGAAGACACATAGGCGACGAAGACCTTCTCAACAAGGAAAGAAGACCAACCTTGACAACGAAATCTCAGAAGTCTTATGTCCCCCCAACGAAGGATGCTACGATGCCGGATGATGAATACAAATTGGATTGGAAAATTTATCTCAAAAGTTACAGCGACGTAAGCGCAACAGAACAATTGCCAGCAGCCTAAGCGCAACAGAACAATTGCCACTGACAGGAGCATACCTGCTGATCACAGGTCATCTCTAGGATCCTCGTACAAGGAAACGAGGCGAAAAGTAAGAATCTCGATGATAGAGATACCCAAACGTCGTAAACTGCGGGAAAGTCTATTTCCCGGACTAATATCCTAGATTCCCTCTAGCCCAGGGTAATCGACATATAGTGCTTAGTCCAAGAAGGTTGAAATGCCTGAAATAGAAGTTAACGAGGTTCCCAATCAAGGTAGACATACCTACCGATACGAATAAGGTAGACACACCTACCGACACGAATAAGGTAGACACACCTACCGACACGGCCAAGGTAGACACACCTACCGACACGAAGAAGATGGACACGCCCGCCGACGAGAGCAAAGTAGAGGCACCTGCTAAAGATGATAACACGAAGACGACGAACATGTATCTCACAGCAATCCGGCCCATAGAAGAGCGAGGTCTAAAATACGGAGAAGGCATATACTCCCAACTGGAAGAAGAATAAAAGAAGCCACGAGAACCTCGGTCGGAAGCCAGGGGGCACAACAGGTAAGGAGAAGCAAAGTACAAAGGTATTCCCAAAGTATACCACCACGATAACTGAAGGCAAAGAACGAAGGAATGCGCAATCAAAACGCGTTCGGGCTGTCATATCAACACCTTATAGGGTTATAGAATACTAGGGGCACACGTTAATTGACGACTGGATCAAACAGCGGTATAAAACAGCCTAATGGATAAGAACTCAGGCATCAAGAACATCAAGGGATCCGTATAGCAAAGATATACACCAAATGAGAGGTGTCAACACGAGAATGAATGACAAGGGAGACACACAGAGACCAGCTGTCGACGAAGACCATCAAACAACAGAAGAAACTAAGTGTAGCAAAGAGAAGTTATCACCAAAACTCGTTATAAATACCCCTCTTCACTATGGAAGGAGGGGTCGACAAAAATTACATGGGAGGATGCTAAAGTGAAAGTCTTTCTGGAATCAATAGACCATATTGCTTTGTATAGCTGAAACCCCCACGTTGTAATGGATCGAGCTATGTAATACTCAAAAAAAGCTTTATTGATATGTCATTAATGGATTTCATCAGCACAATATCTCATTGTTTGTTTGAGGAAATGAAGCGCTTTGGCGCGGATCCACCTTGTTTAAATCATCTTTAGAGTTTTACTTCATTTTGGATTTTCTGATGAGTTACATTGATTCGTTGTTCCAATCATAGGATACAAATATGGACGTGGATCCCTGATAAAGCTTAGTATCAAATCTAATTAGTCTTAAATCTTATGTTTATATGATATGGGAAAATCAATATCAACAGAAGGCCAGTGCCATCCCTAGGATGGTTAGGCCTAGTGGCCAAAGGGGATGGCGCTAGTTTGGCCTAGTGGCATAGGGGATGGTGTGGATACCCCAAGTCTCATAGGGCCTAGTGGGCCTGACATGTGTTTACCTAAGCCCTTCTGGATGGGCTTGGGGTTAAGGGACTCTAGAGACCTAAAGAATAAATAGTGGCAATTATGTGAATAAGTGGTTGTAGGGACACATGGCAACCTGAGGGCAAAAGGAGATCTCTATAAATAGGAGTCTAATAAGATCATTAGAGGGGGGGACTGAAGAGATTGGATCATTTCCTAGGAGAGAGAGAGTAGGTGAATCGCTACCTCTGTAACTCGGATCGGATTTGCATCTTACCCCATTCACAGTTGGCAACCACACCGGGAGACCGATTTCGAGTCCAGCGGAATGCAGCCAGCGCGCCGAAGAAGAGCGTCGAGCAGGTTCCCGTACCAAGCGAGGATTTTGTCTTATTAGAGAACGAGCCAACGGACAGCGACTCTGAGGATGTCCGAGGAAACGAGAGAGTGTCAGTTGGAATCACGAGTGCACAAACAACATTAACGCTTGGAAACAAAGGAACCGCACCATCCACCAACAACGTGTCAAGTCAAAGTTTAGATGATATGCGGCAAGAACTGGCGGCGCATACAAAGAGACAGCATCGGTTGATGGTTCTGATAAGACAAAAGGAAGAAGCGGCATTATTGGGAGACGCCGGTCCGGTCGACGGAATTGTTAAGGAAGCAAATGTCATCGGAATAGTCCCCGGAAAACCAGCACTCGCTGATACAAGGGAAACTCGACTGGAAGAGGTAAATCTTAGCGCGTCAAGTGGAAAGATTTCTGAGGAAAACCTCGCCAAATATATCGAAGAACACTACCGGGTGGCCAAGCAGGACCACGGGTATAGTTCCCTGGACCCGCCATACACGAAGGAAGTTGCCGCTTACAAATTCCCACCCGAATATACGTCTCCCAAGTTTAAGGTGTACACAGGGCAGGGGAATGCGCGAGAACATCTAGGACGTTTCCTTTCCACAATGAATCAACACGCAAGAGACGGACACCTTTGCATGAAGGAATTCTCGAAGTCTTTATCTGATAGCGCATATACTTGGTACGACAACTTAAAGTCTGGGAGCATAGGGACATGAGAAGAAATGGCGCGTTTATTCCTTAAGAAGTTCTTTTCTGCTAAGAGGCGAGTGACTACAGTTGATCTGGCACGAGCATCAATGGGAACTGACGAAGACCCCATGAAGTATATCACAAGGTTCAGGAGCCACGTGATTGAACTAAGCGAGGATGTGCCAGAGGACAGACTGGTGGGAATTTGTGTTGGAAGGATGACCGCCACACTACGTTTCGCCCTATCGAACTTTCAGTTCCAAACATTCGTGGAACTTGAGGAAGCAACAGCGCGGGTGTCTGACTGCCTTAGAATATTCCATCAAGCAAAGATAGAGCAGACGTGGTACAACTCAGTTAACTCATTAAGCGCAGCAATCACCAGCAGTGGGCCCATCCCAAGAAAAAAGCGCCCAGCACCATTCCAGCCATACTAAGGTGCGGCGCCACAAGGAGGACGGGGAGGAAATAACACCAACAACCAGCGCCCGATTCCAGCACCCATACCATGCACGAAGGAGTAAATCGAAAACCTCGTTGGTCAATGGGCGGCTAATGGAGAAATCAACTTGCCACCCGCTGTGGTAGACCTAAGCACAGTTAACAAGGCACACGAACGATATTGCCACTTTCACAGGAGGGTGAACCACACAACCCTCGATTGTTATGGTGTGCGGAACGCGTTTTGGAGGAAGGAAAGAGCGGGGGAAATCGATCTTGGACGGCAAAAGATAGACAAGGACCCTTTACCCCAGCATAACGTTATGATGATTTCTCATGATCCAAGAGATGAGGAATGGGCGCCATGAGAAGATTCCAAGGAGGAGGCATGCTAGTTAACGCTTGGAAAGCCGGCCTTCGAAGGAACAAATAGTGTGGCCTTTTAGTTCTCTAAGACCATCATCGCCCAACAGTTCTGCGACTCCCTGGGTTTCAGCGAGGATCAGACTAGGGAAGCGTCCCAAGCAATCGTTGTTATAGCCGCGGGGCATCAGGCGCTATCGAAATGAAGGATCACTTTCGATGACAACGACATATGCATTCCAGGGGAGCACCTACGGCCTCTATACCTCACCGCGACCATCAATAGACAACAGTTGAGGAGGGTATTTATCGATGGAGGAGCTTCATTGAACCTCATCTCGGTGCACACCCTGGATTTGTTAGGGATACCAAGGGGAGAAGTCAGGGAGTGAAAGACAGTGGTACAAGGATTTGGGGGTCACACCTAAGAAGACATAGGGATTATATGCCTTACAGTGTTTGTTGGGCCGATTAGGGCGTCTGTACCATTTCACGTACTAGACGATCACACTTCGTTTCACCTGTTATTGGGTCGTGGGTGGATACGTGATCACATAGTTGTAGCGTCCACCTACCATCAATGCATTAAAACCAACATCGGAGGCAAGGAGTATAGGGTCCCCGCCACTAACAACCCTTTCGGACCCGAGGAGGCATACATGGCAGAAGCCGTCTTTTACAACCAAGCGGGGCAAGGTGAGGCAGCCGTAATAGGACTGTCTCGCACGATTCCCTTGCCAAAATGGGAAGAAGAAGAAAAAATTTCAGTTTTCAGTCCTACTCGCCTGGTTATGTCAAGAGAGGAAAGGAAAGTCGAAGAAAATGAGTCCGTGTTTAGCCCCAAAAGGTTAGGGACGCCGGCGGAAGCGAAAAGACCAAAGATAGAGCCAGAACCCCAATTCCACCGCTTCACCACTCAGAGTGGAGGGCATGTATACAGGTTATAACAATCAACGGAGATGATGCCGCCTGATCAACTGTGCGAGGCGTCCACAAGCCAGGCGACGCCATCTCTCGATGAGGAGGAGGAAGTAACAGCAAAATCTTTACCAATAGAAGAGCCTACAGAGGTACCATCCCTAGACGAGGTGGAGGAAGTGAATATTGGGGACGAGGAGGAACGTTTAATTAAGATCAACGCTTCACTTGGGAAGAACGAGGAAGGATGATTGAGCTATTGAAATAATACAAAGATGTTTTCGCCTATACATATAGCGAGATGTCGGGTTTAGACGAGGAGTTGGTTACCCATTCTTTAGACGTACTGCCGCATGCTCGCCCGGTGAAGCAAAGGAGTCGCACTTTCCATAAGGATGTTGCCTTAGCAATAAAAGAGGAAGTTGAGCGATTAATGGTGGCAAAATTCATCAAGTCCATAAAGAACGCGCCATTGTTTATCTAATATCGTGCTTGTGATGAAGAAAAACGGGAAGATCCGTTGCTGCGTTGAATACAGAGATGTGAACAGGGCTTGCCCCAAGGACGAGTTCCCGGTGCCTAACATGGATATGCTAGTAGACGCGACCAGTAATCACCAAATGTTCTCGTTTATGGATGGTTACAGTGGTTATAACCAGATCAGGATGAATACCGTATACGCGCATAAGATCGTGTTTCAAACACCCTTTGGTTGTTTTTACTATGTGGTGATGCCGTTTGGACTAAAAAATGCCGGGGCGACTTACCAACGAGCTATGGTATCCATTTTCCATGATTTGATCCACAGGCAAGTTGAGGTGTACGTTGATGATATTGTAGTCAAGTCTCATAAGAAGGAAGACCACATCAACCACTTGCGGACGGTGTTTGAGCGTTGCAGACAATACAAGCTCAAGATGAACCCTCTCAAATGCGTTTTCGGGGTC
Organism: Papaver nudicaule; assembly: GCA_023529015.1. NCBI lineage: Eukaryota > Viridiplantae > Streptophyta > Magnoliopsida > Ranunculales > Papaveraceae > Papaver > Papaver nudicaule. The sequence goes on from JAJJMA010337248.1 coordinate 8,567, forward strand.
ACGTCTGGCAAGTTCTTAGGGTTCGTGGTTATTAGTAGGAGAATACAGGTGGATCCAGGAAAGGCGCAAGCAATACTTAGCATGGATAGGCCCACCAATGTACAGGAACTCCAAAGCTTTCTAGGGAATATATATTACGTCCGGAGGTTTATACCAGGTCTAGCGCAGATGATGGCCGCTTTCACTCCACTCTTAAAGAAGGGATGCGCGTTTCAGTGGGGGGAAATCCAGCAAAACGCTTTTGAAGATGTAAAGAAGTGCCTAACGTGCCCATGAGTCCTGCGACCACCGATACCCGGAGAGCGTTTACACCTTTACTTAGCGTACACCTCTGAAGCTATAGGGGCGCTCCTTGCTCAAGATTTAGGAAATGATCAGCTCTTTCTTATATACTACGTGAGCCGTGTTTTGAGAGACGCTGAAGTGAGATACCCTCGGATTGAACAAGCATGTTTAGCTCTGATTTACGCGGCTCAGAAGTTAAGACCATATTTATTGGCGCATCAAACCGTGGTAATCGTCGCGGCAAACCCCATGGTTTACCTAGCCGAACGACCATACTTGACTGGTCGAACCGCGCGGTGGTCCCTACAATTGTCAGAATTTAGGCTTCACTACCAAAGACCCCGAGGCGTAAGAGGACAAGCGATCGCAGACCTTCTTGCCGCGTTCCCAGGAAGTGACGAAACCCGTATCCATGAGGACATACCGGAGGAAGTGGCGGAGATTGATGAAGAAGGCGCTTGGGACATGTATTTTGACGGGTCGTCCTATGGATCGTATGGAGGCGCAGGTATCATGTTTGAAACACCAGGGAAAAAGTTGTTCTCGTTCGCCTTCAAGTTGGATTTCGCTTGCAGCAATAATGTAGCTGAGTACGAGGAGTTCCTGATAGGCCTCAAGCTAGCTGAGTAAATGGAACTCTCCCGGCTCCACGTTCATGGCGACTCGAAATTAGTCACCAGTCAAGCAGGTGGTGATTTCCATGTCAAGGAGGAGCACTTGGCACCTTACCGCGCAGAAGCACATGAGCAGATGACCAAATTCGCCCTGATAGAATTGGGAGACACGGGAAGAACCATGAATAGGCACGTTGACGCTTTAGCGACTCTAGCGGCAAAAATCAACTTGAACGGCAAGGAGGAAGGGTCGATCACTGTGCACAGACAAGAACTCCCCAGCACCTGGCTACGGGAAATGAAGTTTGAGGAAGAAAATGACTGGAGAAAAGGAGTCATGAGGGAGCTCGATAAGCCCAAGGAAGAAAGATCAATGTTGTTCAAAAAGATAAAGTCATTTGTGATCATCAAGGGGCAACTCTATTATCGAATGGCGGGTGGAGCATTGGCACGGTGTGTAGGGAATAAAGAAGCATCGAGGCTTTTAGCCAAGGTTCACCAAGAAACGTGTGGGCATTCAGGAGTAATCCCCCTATACAGGAGATTACAGAGAAGAGGGTATTATTGGCCCGAGATGGCAACGCAGGCCGCGACCCTACAGGGCGAGTGCACGGAGTGTCAGTCACCGCCGCAACCGTCGGAAGTCTGCACGATCGAGGAGATAGACTGGAGACAACCTTATATCAATTATTTAAGGAATGACTTGCTCCCGGGAGACGAGACAGAAGCTCTAGTGATAACGAAGAAAACGACACGTTTCTTTATTACCAATGGGGTGTTATATAGGAGAAGCTTCGATAATGGAGCATTGAGGTGTCTAAGCAAGGAGGAGGCGCAAATGGTAATGACCAAAGCTCATGAGATGGAGCACCAAGGGAAGCACAAGTTATTCGTCCACATCCATGAGGGAGGCTATTACTGGCCCACCATGGAGGCTGATACAGCAGAATTTGTAAGAAGATGCGGCGTCTGCCAACTTCACGGAAATGTGATACAAGCGCCCCATAAGGAGTTACACAGTGTGGTTGCTTCGTGGCCTTTCCATAGCTGGGGTCTAGACCTAATCGGCCCCATAAACCCTCTATCTTCCAATCGGCACAAATATATAATCACGGCGACATAATACTCAACCAAGTGGGTAGAGGCAGCGCCTCTACGAAATTATGAAGGAGAGACTATCGCTGCGTTTATCAAAGAATGCATCATTTGTCGTTTTGGCGCACCCATGATTATCCGCTCAAATAACGGTACTTCATTTATCAACCAGAAGGTGGCGGATCTGCTAGCCAAGTACAACATCAAACAACACGCGTCGACT
>JAJJMA010337276.1:0-10849 GCA_023529015.1 Papaver nudicaule
GCATCAGCACACATATGCACTTTGCATAGTTACCTGTTATCAAGACATTATACTTCTGGTAGTAGAGCTCTCGACAACAAAGCTAGGTACATTTCTGACGTTTACAGTCAAAACATGAAAATCCTCTCTTGGAACGTACAAGGTTTTAGAGGCTCGGATACGAGAAACCATCTTAAAGATATCCTCCGGACCTAAAATCCGGATATTATCTTCTTATGTGAAACTAAACTCCATGGCACTAAGGTTAAACCCCTCCTTATAGTTGTTCGATATCCTAATAACATCTTAATAGACTCTATAGGATTGTCAGGTGGTTTGGTGCTTATTTGGAAAGATGATTTTTCTTGTTAACTAATGTAATCTGCTGATAATACAATTCATATTTTGGTACAATGTGATCCAAGCAAACCATAATGGTTACTTTCTTGTATGTACGGGTTTCATGATTACCAGAAAAAGAAGAAACAGTGGGAATTCATCAAGGATTTAGTCAACAACATTACACAGCCATGGGTTATTTTAGGTGACCTCAACATTCCTCTTTTGAATAACGGTGAACGCGCGTCTTCTTCGTCAGGTGGGTTAGTGAATATCTTATTACAGAAATTGGGTTAGAAGATATCGGGTTTGTCGACAAATGTCACACGTGGACTAATAGTGAGGATGGCACAGGTAAGAAAAGATCAAGAATTGATCTTGCTCTTGGCAACAATGATTGGAATGTGGTTTTTCCATCTTCAAAACTACTTCATCTCAGTCAGGTTGGAAGTGATCATAGCCCAATACTTCTTTTCGATGATTATAATCAACCCAAACTATGGAAACCATTTCGGTTTTTCTATACTTGACTTCATGACAAATCATGTGGTCTTCAAATAGCACATGCTTGGAGCCAACATGTTGAAGGTTCAGTTGCATTTAAGTTGTCTAAGAAACTTCAATTCATAAGAGTTTCTTTGGGCAAGTGGAATAAACTTCCTTTTGGTGATATCAATCAGAGAATTACGAGTCTTCAAACAGAACTGGAAACTCTACAAGCTCATGATCACTCAGAAGTGGTGGATCAACAAATAATCTCTACAACCAATGATTTACATAAGTGGAAGAAGATTATAAATGATTTTCATAAACAGAAATCTAGGGATACTTTCATCAAAGATACTGACAACAACACCAAATACTTCCATATTATTTCTAAAAGAAGAAAAGCAAGAAACAACACTAATAGTCTAAGAAACAAGGATGGAGTTTGGGTTACCAAAAGAGAAGATATGGAAAAACTGATTGCTTCGCATTTTGAGTAAATTAGCACTACGTATAGTCCATGCATTATTGATGAACATTACAATATCATATTCATAATCAAATCACTGATGCAGAAAATATGGATCTTCTTGGGATACCAACTAATGATGAAATCCATGGTGTTCTGAAGAAAATGGAAAACTGGTCAGCACCAGGCCCTGAAGGCTTTCCAGCTGGTTTCTACAAGTCTCAATGGGAGACACTTACTGAAGATGTTTGTAATATGGTGAAGCATCTTTTCTCTACAAAATTTCTTCATAAGGAATTAAATCAGACTTACATCTCTTTGATTCCTAAAAAGAGAAAGTCCATTGAACCTGTCGATTTCTGACCAATTGGTCTATGTAATACATCTTACAAGATTATTTCTAAAATTCTTATTAACAGGATGAAGCCATTAATGGGGAAGATTGTTTCACCTTACCAAGCAACTTATGTGAGTAGCAGATTAATCAATGGTAACACAATCATAGCTCAAGAGTTGATTCACTCAATGAAGCTTAAGAGTGGTAACAATGGTTGGTTAGCTCTCAAGCTTGATATGTCAAAGGCTTTCGACAGAATATAATGAAGTTTTCTGCACAAGGTCCTTAAAAGCTTTGGCTTTTCAGAAGATTGGTGCCAATTAATTAATCAGTGTATCAGCACAACTACATTATCAGTAATGTTCAATAGTACGCCTTGTACATCTTTTCATCCAACAAGAGGTATTCGACAAGGTGATTCACTCTCCATATACTTATTCATTCTTACAATGGAATTTATTTCAAGTAAATTAACTGAAGCTCGCAATAACAACATTATTAAAGGGATCTCAGTTGATCAAGAAGATCCTTCTATAAATCATCTACTCTTTGCGGATGATTGTCTTTTTTTTTTCCAAGCGGACTTAGGTTCAGTTTTTGAACTGAAAGATTTCATGAGGATCTTTAGTGAGCAATCGGGTCAAGTAATCAATTTCGACAAATCTGCTATATTCTTTAGCAGTAATGTAGAAGAAAATTGTTGCATGTGTTTGAGAGAAATCCTAGGTGTTAAGTATATGGATAAAAATGAGAAATATTTGGGTTCACAACTTCTTATTGGTAAGTCCAAATCAATAGCATTCGACAATGTTAAGCAAGCGTTTGAAAGAAGACTAGCTAGTTGGCAATCCAAGTCTATGAATCAAAGAGGGAGAGCAACAATGGTGAAGTATGCCCTTAATACTACACCGCAGTATCAGATGAGTATTTTTAGATTCCCTTCTAATCTCATAGAAAGAAGATTCTTTTGAGGTTATACATCCAATCATGGTTATAGCCCTGTTGCATGGGAAGTATTGTGTAAATCAAAATCAGAAGGGGGTCTTGGTTTTCGTGATCTAGAAGGACTTAATCTAGCTTTGCTCTCAAAACTTGCTTGGAGATATATCACCCATCAACATTCTTTATGGGCACAAATTTTGACCGCCAAGTACCTGAATGGCAGAAATGTTCTTCATGATACAAGAGGAAGGAAAACAACATCCTGGGTGTGGCAAAGCATTGAAGCTGACAAAGAAGTAGTACATAGAAACCATTTCAAGATAGTTCACAACGGGAAATCTACTCGAATTTGATACGACAAATGGATTTTGAGGCATCAAGTGATTTATGGGCCTGTAACAGAACTAGGTTCAGCATACACATATGTCTGTGGGTTATTCATTGAAGGCACTTAAGAGTGGAACTTGCAACTGCTAAACCAACAGTTTACCAGTGAAGTTGTGCAAGAAATAACTGGTATTTAAGTCGATTTACAAGAAGAAAATGAACTCGTCTGGAAACTTTCACGAGACGACGATTTCAGTCTCAAATCTGCATACAACTGCGTCATGACAGATAAGTCTCAACACCATCCCCTAACCAATTCAGTGCCGAAGGAAATATGGAAACGACTGTGCCAGATCTCACTACCACACATAATCAAAATCTTCTGCTCGAAACTCCTAAGAGAAGTTGTTGCTCCAAGTTCAAAGTCCATCAAACACAAGAGGAATGACGACCAATTGTGCATCATTTGTAAACAAGAGGAAGAATGTATAGAGCACTTAATTTTTTTACAACAGTTTCGCAAAATCTGTCTGGAGCATGATTAATATCGATACTGCCCAGGTTCGTGCAGTAGGTCCTATTGTCAAAGAATGGGCTATATCCTGGTTCAATACAGAAGGCAACTCGTACAGTAAAGTGGATCAGCAAATTAATCTGGTTACATACGGTCATGACAGGGTGTTGGATACTGTGGAAAGAACGTTATGAACGTAAATATGAAGGGAAAACTGCTAAGCCATTTAATACGAGCAACATAATTAAGCATCATCTGATAAATTTTAACCAAAATATTGTGGTTTCTCATGCATGGCAAAGTAATATAGCTAGAACAGGTGCAAACAGCAAATGGACAGCTCCACCTGTCAATTTTGTTAAAATAAACATTGATGCATCTTTCGATTTAGATACTAATTATGCTGCTACGGTTTGATTTTTTGTGATTGTGCAGGATGCTGCAAAGGGGCAAAAGGACGCTACATCGAAAAAGCAATAGATGCAGAAGAGGCTAAATGCATAGCGACAAAGGAAGCGGTTCAATGGTCGAATTATCTCAAACTTGACAACATTATCTTTGAAGCTGATGCAGGCGTCGTAAATGAAGATGAAGTTGTAGTTAGATGGGATAATAAACACCATATCAAAGGGATTAAAAAACTCTTATTTATTATCGTTTAATTCGTGGCATTTCATTTCAGTTAGTAGGAATGTTTGGTGCTTCTGACGCAGTTTGTAAACATGTCAGAAGAGAGAAAAAACAATTTAGCAGTTTTGTATTTTGAACTTTGGTTTTCTCAGTTAATTGATAGAGACAATCACTCTACAATCAGATAAGCAATGAATTCATTCTTCGTATCAAAAAAAAAATTACATAGGCACCCAATGGCCAAATACGAGAGAAAATTTTTGATGGGGGCAAATTTCGATGAGGGCATGGGGGACCAGTAAAAAATCGACATTTGTCTTTGGATTTTTTACAGTTTCTACCTGATTATGGTAATAGTTTTATACACCTAAATTACCCTTCACTAAAATCTTGGTAATCTATGTCGTTATCTTAAAATATTAACTAACCTAATTTACCGTGAATACAAAGCAGATTTCAAAGAGAAGAAACAAATCAAACTATTATAATAACACGATCTACATAATAACTGAAAGTCATTTTTCTTATTCCATTAAAACCTAAACTTCTCATTCCTCCATTAACTAAGTTCTTTAAGTGTTGTGAAAGCAGATCACAGTTGGTTCAATTAAGTTGATGTAAAATGCACATTCGCCTTGAGCTATTAACAAAAAAATATGCTTTCAAATCCCATCTCCAGCATTAATACAATGGAACTTTTGCCTAGTGCATATTATATCTGCATCTTTGTTACATTTCCTATATACATATGCACCATAGAAGTTTGCCAAGCCTCGAAAGGTTAATTAATACTCCATAGGATATATATCGCCATAGTATTATGCACCATAGGAAGGTGCAAACAGCTTCAAGGATTAGAGTAAATCAAGATGGTGATTAATATTATGATTTTGAAATAAAGGAATATATATCGTGTTTAATGCTGGAGTAGATATTTTCCTTTTATAACGTTATTTTGAAAGAATATACCATGTGGTGATTAATGAGTTGACAATTACCTTTACCAAATTTTAATGAAGGGTAATTTAGGTTGTAAGACACCATAATGTGTCTGCCTAAATAATGTTGTAGTGTGTAAGCGTGTGAGTGAGGTGTGTGCATGACAGGTTGTTTACAGCTGTGTGTTGTAATCATTTTCTGTTATTGTCGGTGGTGTCAGTTATGCCTGATCTATAAAGGCAATGTCTGTAGTTCATTTACAGTTTAACTTTCTTGAATACAACATTTTGTTTCTCATATGGTATCAGATACCAGAGAGATCCATTACAACATTTCATTACAACAATAAAAAATACAACATTCAAAACCCTAAAATCTCATAAATGAGAACAATACAAACACCTTTTCCTTCAAATTCTTCGTCGTCTTCCGCTTCTATACTTCAGAATTCAATTAATTTTCCGCCTCTGATTTCTGCTGTAACGAATTCAGCACCACCACAACCTCCGCCGTTCACAGATCTTGCTTCAAATCATCATCAGAACACTATACAACAATCACCAAATCATGTTCAGCATACATCTCAACAATCACCACAACATCCAACACCACCACCAAAATCACCATCACAACCACCATTACAAACATCACAATCGCCACACACCATTACCACCTTTAATTCAATCACCAAGGGCGTATAATCAACCACCACCTGGTTTTCAAGCTCAATTTCTGATTCTACATCAACAGAGAGCTGTTGATTTGAATATTCCATATCAACATTCATATAGACCACCACCACTACCAAACATCAACATAAGTAATTTTGTTTTAGTTAAAATCGATGGATCAAATTATTTGGTATGGAAAACGCAGATCTCTTCGGTTCTAATTAGTACAAATTTGTTCGGCTATGTGGATGGATCTATTCAACCAGAATCGCCATGGTTACTTCACAACAATATACCTGTTCCAAATTCTGCTTATATGGAGTGGAGATCTTTAGATCATTTTGTTGGATCGTGTATTCATGGTACTGTTGTACCTTCTTTGGCTTCAGAACTACTTCGGCCTGGTACTGCTAGAGAGCAATGGATTCATCTGTCAAAGCTATTTACTGAACAATTTTTTGCAAGAAGATCAATGCTCAAATCTCAGCTGCATTCCATAAGAAGAGGTAATACTTCAGTTATCAATTTCCTTAAACAGATCAAAAATATCTGTGACTCACTAGCTGAGATCGGTGAACCAGTATCTGACTCAATTATGGTTATGTATACTTTATCTGGTCTTGGAAGTGAGTTTAGAGAATTTGTTGTTACAATGCAAAATAAGGATAGACCAGTGAGTTTTTCTGAGTTGAGATCCAGAATTCTTAATCATGAGCAATGGATGAAAGAGCAAACTGAAGAACAAACTGCATCTTTGGTCATGGATCCAACAAACACAGCATTCTATGTCAGAAAGTTTCATTCTAATGGGAAGAAACCACCATCTTTTAGTCAACAGCATCATCCTCATACAGGGAACTCATATTTTGGTTCATCTCCTATGCCAAAATCAAATGGTGGTTCTTCACACACATTCAGAAAAGGAGAGTTTAATCATGCAGTAAAGCAAGTTAATCCAGTCCAACAGCACAACTCATCTGCACCAGGACAAGTCATAGATTGGAGTGTAATTCCTTGTCAGATATGCATGAAGCTTGGTCATTTTGCTGGTAGATGCAGATATAGATATGCACCATCCAAGAACCAGTTTAATCCTGGTCATAAAGTTTTTGTTGGTGTGGAAACATCCAATGGTGATGAGGATGTTCATGCAACTGAAAATTGTTATGGTGGTTCCTGGCAGCCTAGTGCAACTGGTCCTGTATGGATTCCAGATAGTGGTGCTACAAGTCATCTAACTAATGACTATTCCCTTCTTAACAACACTGAAGAGTATGCTGAATTTGAACAGGTTATGGTGGGTGATGATAAGCTTCTACCCATTACTTTAAAATGATTTAGCACTCTTACTTCTGATATTAAAACTAATTTTGTTCTTGATGATGTGCTATTTTTTCCTTCCATCAAACACAATTTGTTATCAATTGCAAAGTTTACTGCTGACAACAATTGCTCATTTGAATTTTTTTCATGGGGTTATGAAATCAAGTCCCTGTTGACCAAGTGCATTTTGGCTAGAGGGAAGATGAAGAATAATCTGTATCCTATGACTTCTATGAAGGGATTTAAGCCACATCAACATATTGCAGCTATGTCAGTTATTGCTCCAGCAAAGGTGTGGCACAACAGGTTAGGTCACCCTGCAGTTAAGATAGTGAAGAAACTTGCCAGTGTTGAAGCTATTACACTAGAAAATAAAGAGTTTGACTCTGTCTGTCCTTCCTGTCAGTTGGGAAAGAGTCATTGTATGCCATTTTTCTATTCTCCTTCTGTTTCTAGTCATCCTTTAGAACTTGTGCATTGTGATGTGTGGGGTCCTGCTCCCACTACATCATACTTAGGTTACAAGTATTATAATTTGTTTGTGGATGACTATAGCAAATTTAGTTGGATTTTTCCAATGAAGCTCAAAACAGATGCCTTGTTATGTTCAAACTATTCAAGAATAAAATGGAGAATTTACTTGATCTTAAAATAAAAGAGTTTCAGTGTGATGGAGCATTTGAGTTGTCCAAAGGTCCTTTTAGAGAATTTTTGGATGCAACAGGGATTTCTATAAGGATTTCTTGTCCTTATTTACATCAACAGAATGGAGCTGCTGAAAGGAAGCACAGAGCTATTACAGAAATGGGAAACACACTTAGCTTCAATGCTCATCTGCCTAAGAGATTCTGGTATGATAGTTTCTTAACTGCAACTTATTTGATCAACAGGATTCCTTCAAAGGTTCTTCAGTATAAGTGCCCTTATGAAATGTTATTTTCTAAGTTGCCAGATTATGAATTTCTTAAGGTGTTTGGTTGTTTATGTTTTCCCAACCTAACTGCATATAGAGCAGATAAACTGAGCCCTAAGTCTGCAATGTGTGTGTTTATTGGGTATAGTCCATTTCATAAAGGGTATAGGTGTTATGATATTAAAACACATAAGGTTTATACTACAACTCATGTGGTGTTTGATGAAAATGTTTTTCCATATCAACAAACTGTCACAGATTCCCCCACTTCATCTGACATAGTTCCTACTTTTGTCACACATACTATGTCTCAGCCACATACATTGTCAACTACTGAACAAATTCCTGATCCTCAAGTGGAGTTATCCTCTGTGTCTCCATCTGATTGTGTTTCTTCAAAACCCTCTGTTCCATCTTCAACTGTTCATACAAGGTCTAAATCTGGTATTGTTAAACAAAAATCTCTTCAGCCTGATTTTGTTGCACTTTCCAGTGTTACTACTAAATGTACCACCAAATATCCTATTCCTGTAGCCTTTTCTGCTATCTTAGAATCTATTTCTGAACCTAAAAACTTTAAGGAAGCTGTTGCAGATCCTAAGTGGGTGTTACCTATGGAAGTTGAATATGAAGCATTATATAACAATAACACATGGGAAGAGGTACCTTATGAAGAGGGAATGGATGTTTTAGGGTGTAAGTGGTTGTTCAAAGCAAAATTAAAGGCTTATGGTGACTTAGACAGAAGGAAAGCAAGACTAGTTGTTCAAGGCCACAAACAGATAAATGGTGTGGATTGTCAAGAGACTTTTAGCCCAGTTGTTAAATCTACTACCATCAGATGTGTATTGAGCTTGGCCCTGAGTGAAAAATGGGCAATGAGGCAGCTTGATGTGTCAAATGCTTTTCTTCATGGATTTCTTAATGAAGATGTATACATATTGAAACAGCCATCAGGATTTGTCAATCCTGAGCATTCTGTTATATTTGCAAGCTCAAAAGATCTATTTATGGGTTGAAACAGTCACCTAGAGCATGGTTTAAGAGGTTTTGTGATTTTCTCTTGAAGAATAATTTTGTGCAGTCACAGTGTGATAGTTCTATGTTTTATTCCTATGGTTCCAGTGGCAAGATGATTCTGTGAGTTTATGTTGATGATATTATACTTGTTGGCTCTTCTGAAGATCTTATTTCTTCTTTTGTGGGTTGCCTTCAAGCTGAATTTGCCATGAAAGACCTTGGAGCCTTACATTACTTTTTGGGCATTGAGGTGGTGACAGACACAGCTTCAAATACTATGCTTCTAACACAGAACAAGTATGCTTTTGAGTTGTTGAAGAAACATGACATGCTGGACTGTAAGCCATGTCAGACACCAGTAGCTTCAGGAAAAAGAGTGTTTTTATATGATGGTGTGCCACTTACATCTGCAACAGCCTATAGAGCATTGGTGGGAGGTTTGCAGTATCTAACTCTTACAAGGCCTGATCTTAGTTTTTCTGTGAACTATGTCTCATAGTTTATGCATCAACCCACTGATGTTCATATGCAACTTGCTAAAAGAATACTGAGATATATCAAAGGTTCATTGGGTGTTGGCATTACTCTGACAGGGGGAGATTGTACTCAGATTCATGCTTACTGTGATAGTGACTGGGCAGGATGTCCTGATACAAGGAGATCAACAGCTGGATATTGTGTATATTTGGGGAATAACTTAGTATCATGGTCTTCTAAAAAGCAGCCCACTGTATCTAGATCATCTACTGAAGCTGAGTATAAAGCACTAGCAGTGACTGCTTCAGAGGTTCAGTGGATGTCTTACTTGCTGGAAGAACTTCACATTCCTTTGCATACCCCCTGTGAGCTATATTGTGATAATTTGGGAGCAGGGCACTTAGCTTACAATCCTATCTTTCATGGAAGAACTAAACATGTGGAAATAGACTATCATACTATCAGAGAATTAGTGGTGAAGAATTTTGTTAAGGTAGACTATGTTCCAACTCATCAACAGGTTGCTGATCTGTTTACTAAGGGATTGAGCAAGGAACAGTTCTGTCTGCTGAAATCCAAACTGATGCTTCCTGTGTGTGCTCAGTTTGAGGGGGGCTGTAAGACACCATAATGTGTCTGCCTAAATAATATTGTAGTGTGTAAGCGTGTGAGTGAGGTGTGTGCATGACAGGTTGTTTACAGCTGTGTGTTGTAATCATTTTCTGTTATTGTCGGTGGTGTCAGTTATGCCTGATCTAAAGGCAATGTCTGTAGTTCATTTGCAGTTTAACTTTCTTGAATACAACATTATGTTTCTCATATAGGTATATTAAATCATGACCATAATCATGTATAAACCGTCAAAATTTCAAAGACAGATGGGAGCCTCTTATTGGTCCCTCATGCCCCATCTAATTTTGCCCCCATCAAAAAATTTCTCCAAATATGATGCCTCGTCAATATTGAGATTGTCAAAAGGCATCTATATTCTGTTCCTGGTAAACACGGTACAATTTTATGACCTTTTAATCTCTATCAGTAGTAATTCAGAGCTAGGTTACAAACTCGTTCCAATTTTGTCGGATGTCCCCAAAGGGACGGAATGTGTACATACCTGATCCCTGGACTCTAGTAAACAACATTATCCTAAACTGATCACTGATTAACCACCCTTAATCGTTTCCACTAGAATAAAAATAACAACTTTCAGTCTTCCACATAGTACAAACCACCCTTCTTCTTCTCTCCTCACCCACACTCATTCCTGAAGAAACTTCCTTGGGATTATAAAAAAATGTCTCCTCCCAGAAAACCAAATCAAAAACCACTTTTAGATTTTCGTTCAATCCGAGACGATGCTTGGTACACAGTCAGTAAGCTTGCTTTCAACAAGAGAAACGGCTGCCTAACTGTGAGATTCTTAGGGTTCGGTGCCAAAGACGATGAGAAGTTTTATGTCAGAGATTTCAAGAGTTTGAAAGAG
>JAJJMA010337287.1:0-11978 GCA_023529015.1 Papaver nudicaule
ATGATTTAATGAATGTTATCAAAGAGTTGCAGCACAAAAATTTCATGGACTGGAGATTAAAGAACACCTTTATTGCTCTTATACCAAAAAAACATACAATAGAGGAAATCAAGGATTTGAGGCCTATTAGTCTTATTCATGGAGTATATAAAATTATCTCTAAGGTGCTCACTGAAAGACTCAAGAATTTACTTCCTGCATTAACCTCACAACATCAAACAACCTTCATAAAAAAGACAAATGCTAGATGGTGTTTTGGTTGCAAATGAGTTGATTGATTCAAGGTTCAGAAGTGGAAAGCCAGGTTTATTGGTTAAAGTGGACTTTGAAAAAGCTTTTGATCATGTAGCTGGGATTTCATTGATGAAATTTTTCTTAGAATGGGCTTTGGTGAACGATGGAGAAAATGGATTATGTGATGCATGGAATTTATCAAGATTTCATCTCTAGTAAATGGCTCAGCCACTGGTTTCTTCACAGCCAAAAAAGTCATAAGGCAGGGTGACCCCATTTCCCTTTTTCTTTTTCTTCTTGTTGGTGAAGCTATCTCCTATATGATCTCTCAAGCTCAAATGCAAGGTTTAATCTCTGGTTTTCAAGCAGCTGAAGGTAGAAAGATCATCAGTCATCTACAATTTGCAGATGACACACTCATCTTTATTGATGCAGATGTTGAACAAGTTAAACAACTCAGGCTAATTGTACTCTCTTTTGAGCTTCTTACTGGTTTCAAGATTAATTTTGCAAAGCAAAGCATTTTCGGTGTTGCTTTTGATGATGACTTGCACCAATTTTCAGATCTTCTTTGCTGTCATGTTAGTTGTTTACCAACTACTTATCTTGGTATTCCTTTGGGTGACAAAAACGGAGGAATAGCCAAATGGGACAAAGTAATTGAAAAATTTACAGTCAAACTGGCAGGATGGCAGAAAACTTTTCTTTCAAGAGCAGGTAAGCTAACTTTGATAAATAGTGTGCTCACTAGTTTGCATGTCTACTATATGTCCCTATTTTTCATTCCAAATCCAGTGTTAAAGAGGCTTGAAAAACTTATAAGAGACTTTTTATGGCATGATAAAAATGGAAGAAAGAAAATGCACCTTATGAGATGGGATGTGTTTTTTAGAAAGAAGAAAAAGGGTGGTTTAGGAATCAAGGATTTAAAAAAGATGAATGAAGCTCTCCTTTGTAAATGGCTTTGGAGGTTTGCAAAAGAAAATGATGTGTTGTGGAAGGAGGTCATAATAGAAAAGTATGGTCTTGACACAATTTCTTGGATTTCAAAATACCCCAAATCCTCTTATGGGAGATCAGTATGGAGAGGAATTATGAACTGCAAGGAAATTTTCAAAAAGAACATCAGATTTCAGGTAAATGGTGGTGAAAGTGTTAGATTCTGACATGATAATTGGATTACCAAATCCACTTTATCTGCTACGTACCCAACTTTGTATGCTGCTGCAAGGTCTAAAGACAAGCATATTGCTGAAGTTTGTGTGCAGAATAATGGAGCCATTACTTGGGAGATAAATTTTTCTAGAAGACTAAACAGAAATGCAAGGAGAGAATGGTCTTTATTGCAAGATGATTTGCAGAATTTTGATCTACAGGTTGGAGTTGAAGATGTTCTAGAATGGTCCCTTACATCAAAGAAGAATTTCTCTGTCAGCTTTACCTACAATTACTTACTTACAGACATTCATGTGGATGATTATGATTTTATCTTCAAGGTAATATTGCATCAAAAACTACCACCTAAAATCTTTTTTTTTTTGACTTTATGTCATAATAGACTGCCAACCAGAGATAGACTTCTCAGGAGAGGAATTCAAGTACCAGTTAAATGTCTTTTCTGCAATGAGCCTGAAACTGCTAAGCACATGTTTCTTCATTGTTCCTTTGCAACTGAGCTTTGGTATCTCTTTCTACGCAAACTTCATTGGTCTTTCACCATCCCTGACAACAACAACTCTGCACTCCTGGAAACTCAAGTTACCTGACAAGGAAAGCAATATCATCTTCTGCCCTCTATCATTATGTGGAGCATATGGACTGAAAGAAATGCTAGAGTGCACACAGCCAAGCAAAACACAGCTGAAACAATTTTTGCCAAAGCTAAATACAGTCTGTTCTTTTGGGCTTTGGTCTTGAAGAGTTTTCAAGATGTTAACTATCAGTCTACTAGTGTCAACTGGCATAATTTGTATTTCCCTTCTATCAGCTGAGCTACTTAGTTCACTGTCCTTCTCTAGTTGCTCTTCTTTTCTGCCGATCCTTGTACTTTAAGGGTAGTACAAGCTTTTTTGTACCCTTTTTTTTTATCAATATATCTTTTCTTTGCTGATAAAAATAAACAAAAAACAAATGCAAGTCCAACTCTGTTTTAAGTATTCTTAATATTGTAGTCTTTTTCCTTAGTTCAGGTTTTGTACCTTTGGGTTCCTAGCAAAGGTTTAGTGAGGCAATTGACTTAGACGCAATGCTCATCAAGGAAAAGATCAAACTACATGTGAAGAACAATATTTGAAGCAACAAGAGAGGTGACCAACTTTAACGGAGAAACCATGACTCGAGATGTTGTACGCTTTTCTTCGCCAAGATTTTAATGAGGCGACACATTTGAAGTTTTACTTTTGAAATGCACAAGGGAAAGTATTGTAGGGACTATGGCCGATAGATGTACAACTAGATACCTAGGTTTTCTCCTACTCTTGTATGTAAATGACTAATACTATGTAATACTTGCAGTTACCGATTATAAGATATATGTCTCTCTTCTCATACTTCTCCATCTCTTCTGTATATTTCCACTATAAAATATCCTTATTTGTTTTTTCCATATAGAATATATAACCCACTAGAAAATCTTAAAGAGTAAAATAAGAATAGAAAAACCTGCTTATAAAAACAGTAAAATACAGACTCCCTTTAACTTTAGTGTGTTAAGTCCAAATAATAAAGAGACCAAGTTGATTCCCTAGACTATCTAGTAAATTCGTTAATTTGTTTTTAATTGGTAAGAACAAGAGATACTTCAAAATCAAATTCTTTAGAATCAAAATAAACAAAATGGAAGGAAAATTATAGAAATGAAAAATATTATATATTCACTCATAATGTTAAAGTTGAACTATCTTATAATTTCGTCGCTATCTTTTTCAAAAAAACCAAACCACGTTGGATTTGAATCTAATATTTCAAGAATATTTGTAAGATATATTAGTTTCAAATCCAATGTCGTTTCCGTGAACATTCTTAGATAAACAATATTTTAATTACAATTTCGGCTCCATTTTCTTTATAAAACTCAAACGACAATGAATTTGAAGCTAGTATTTTGGTGATACGTTCCTTTTATAAGGCTCTACAATCCTATGAAAAATGAACACAGACAGAGACGTATAACACCACCATCCACCACTTTGAAACTCAGCCGTTGAAAATTAACGGTTGAAATTAATACCGGTTGATAGTAAAGTTTACTATCTCGGTTTGTACTCATTTTTTGTAGGATTGTAGAGCTTTACAAAAAAAAAAACGTATCACCAAAATATTAGCTTCAAATTCATTATTGTTTGAGTTTTATAGAGAAAATGGAGTCGAACTTGTAAGATATTGTCTATCTAAGAATGTCCATGGATCCTCTCTCTTATTATAAATAGCGGCAAAATTGTGAAATAGTGTAACTTTAACATTGGAAGAGAATTCTTCCCCAAGTATAAAATACAAAAATATATACTTTAATAGTTTGCTAATATGTACAACTTTAAACGGTTCAAAAACGTTGCTCTAGAGAGAGGCGATAAAACCGGTCATACGCTGAGTCAACTCTTGGTGCCGATTCACTCACTTCTGGAGCTCTAATCATTCAATTTGTTCTTCCTTTATTTGTTTCTTCTTTCATTTCTTCTTTTCTTCTCTTCTTCTAGAGAGTTACCCCTTGTTTTCCCAGTGTTACACGCCAATTCTTATGTGATTAGGGTTCTGAGGCTGGTTCCCATATATGATTCCTTTCAAAACTCAGTTCTGTTGCAACTTCAATTCAGCTGCAATCGCCATTAATCCTCAATCAATCCTTACACCAAAACTGTGATTCAATTCAAAAATCTCCTGCTCTCTGTTTCTCGGTTGATTTATCATCTAGGGCTTCTTGGGAACGCTTATATTTGGTATTCAATTATCTCCCTGGGTTCCGGGGTTTTTGCTGTGTCACTTCATAGATTGTTTGGGAGTTCACACATTTGATGTTGGAATTCTGCCGTTGTGTTTTCATTAGCTGAGTTTCTCCTTTGTCGGGATCGGTTCATTGACTCAGTCGACTCGACTTAGTCCACCTTGGTTTGGTTTGTTTATACTCACACATTTTCTTCACTGCTTTAGTCCTTGGTTGCCCTGTCCTGCATTTTTTTCACTACTATTAACATGGGTCTTCATTTCCAACTATGAGTTTCCTTGCTTGGAATTGTCAGGGGGATCAAAAACCCGCTGCTAGAGAAAGACTCATTAAGCTTATCCGTCAATATAAACCTGAAATCATCTTTCTCGCAGAAACTATTGCTAAACCTCATTACATCACGAATCTACAAACCATCCTAGGTTTAGTAATATAGTTATGCACTACCATGTAATGGTAGAAGTGGAGGTCTTTGTTTGTTTTGGAATTCTCATTTGCAGGTGGATATCCTGGTGGCTCATCAGAGCATGATTCATGTGAAAATAACACAGCCTACAAAACCTACTCCTTGGTTCCTAACATGCATTTATGGGCCACCTAACCCGACGGCAAGAACCAATTTCTGGCAGGAATTTCATTCCATGGTTCCCCCTCCTCCACTACCTTGGCTCCTATTTGGAGATTTTAATGAAATAATCTCCCAGGCAGAGAAGAAAGGTGCCCGACCTTTTCGTACTTCACAAGCGGCAACCTTTTGGAGTTCATTGATTTATATGGCTTGGTAGACCTTGGATACAAGGGTATCCCCTTTACTTGGACTAACGGTCAGGATGCACAAGATGTCATCTTTGAACGCCTGGATAAAGCACTTTCGAACTCGCTTTGGATACTGCAGAATCCACATTCCTTGTTGACTCATCTTACTAGAGTCGCATCGGATCATGCACCAATTTTACTGGAGGAGAAAGTTCTAATCAAACCGCGGTTTAAAAGATTCCAGGTGGAACATTCTTGGTTCTTACATCCGCAATGTAAACATATTGTGGAATCTGCTTGGGCTGAAGGCCATAACCCAAACCCAGGCCTTGATATCATCCTCAAATCTGAATCCACGGCCACTGCACTTCAAAGATGGGACCAAAAAACATTTTGACATTTGCCTTCCTTGATACAAGGAGCAGAGGAGGAGATTCGTCTTTCATAACAACAAGCAGCATCTGCTTCTGGACAAGGTTTGGTTTTTTGCCTACAGAAGGAAAAAGAGTTCCGTAATACACATACTATGCTTTTGGAGTGTTACGCAGCTTACTGGAGGCAACGATCCCGAGTTCAATGGCTTCAACATGGTGACCTCAATACAACATTTTTCCACACCAAGGCCACCATTCACAGACGGAATAACTACATCAGAAATATTCTTTCGGACACGGGGGAATGGCTCTTTGATCCACAACAGATTGTGGATACTGTTGTTCGATATTTTCACGGCCACTACAATGCACCAGCCACTAACATAGATCATGGTCTTTTTTAGTGTGTTAGGAATAGGCTCTCAAGGGCCCAAGCACTCTTTCTGGTACAACCTTTAACTCAGCAAGAGTTAAAGATGCGGTGTTCTCCATTGGCTCTGAAAAGGCACCTGGTCCAGACGGTTTTACTATTAAGTTTTACAAATTATTTTGGGAAATCACGGGTACTCAGATCTTTCATATGGCTTGTCATTTTTTCTTCCATAATGAGTTGCATGAGGCCATTAACAAAACAAATATAGTACTCATCCCCAAGAATGACAACCCCACCTCACCGGACCAGTTTAGACCTATCGGATTATGTAATGTTATCTACAAGGTCATCTCCAAGATTTTGGTCGCTAGACTTAGATCTGTTCTAACATTTCTTATTAGCCCTTTCCAAAGTGCCTTCGTACCTAACCGTTCTATCCAGGAGAATATAGTTGTGTGAGTATAAAAGCTGCATAAGCACTTCATACTCGAGATCCATCAGATCTATAATCAAACCTAAGTTTATATATGTATCATGCATAGCACGAAGTTCATTAGAACAATACCGAAGTTAACTTTGTAAGAAATAACAAGTGATAAAGAGAGTAACTAAGAATTATATTTCTGCTTAACTAATACATGGATATGATCCTCAGGAGTTTGAGGAGATACTAACCTAATCTCACTCTCACAACTTAGGCTACACAAAAAATCCTACCCTTACAAGGTTTCACGAGCTCGCCTTATATAGGCCGAGTCTGAAGTGGTTTACAGCTAATAAGAGAAACTACTCAATCGTGGGGATGTCAGAACTTGTCGAGTAAGGCGGTTTCTTCGGAGGGTCCTCCGAAGATGTTTTCATACTTTTATCCTTTGATGACCAGTGCAAGTCTTCCTTCGTCGGGCTCTACCTCGAGGTCACTTTGCAGGCTAATCGCGAAGTATGGCTGTGGTATCTCTTGGCTGGGCCTAGCCCTTCTGATCGTGACACGTGTCCCGAGGGTACTTTACCCTCCACAATAGCAGTTGCTGCGGAATTATTTCACCACATTCGCATAGCACCGTCATCTACTTCTCCTAAAGTGGCAATGAAGCTTGATATCAAAAAGGCGTATGACTCCCTGGACTGGGATTTTATTCGTCATACTTTACAATACATGGGATTTCCAAAACAGTTTGTGGAATACATAATGCGGTGTGTTTCGTCTGTTTCTTATTCCATCATTGTCAATGGGGTTCCACATGGTAATATTGTACCAAAAAGAGGACTTCGACAGGGAGACCCCTTATCCCCGTATATTTTCATCTTATGTGCAGAAGTTCTTTTAGCTAATTTGGGTGTCTTACAGGCGTCACATCAAATGCGAGGACTCAAAAGGCTCCATAATATGTTCACTTGATGTATGCAGACGATCTACTTCTCTCATTTATGGCAGATACAGAGACATGTAATGCTCTCAATACACTCTTGGCTTCATATTCGACATCCGCCGGACAACACATCAAGCGGGCAAATCAACCATTATTCATCACCCAAAACTATCCTCGGAGAAGATTGAAGCACTAAGGAGTTTCTTTCATATTTCTACCACACATGTCATCCCGGTGTATCTCGGAGTCCAATTTCCTAATGGGAGATCCTCACCAACCAACCACACTGAGCTGATCAACAAATATGAGAGAAGGACCAAAGGGTGGATGTACAAATGCCTCAATCCGGCAGGTCGGCTAACACTCATTAATACTTCACTTACTCCGACTGCGAACCACATTATGCAAACCCAGCTGCTGCCAGATAAGGTTCATAGGAAAATTGATCAGCTAACTCAAAATTTTTTCTGGGGACACGGTGGTACCAAAAGGAAATTGCACACACTTCTGGAGAAAGATCACACAACCAAGGAGACGATGAGGTCTGAGTATTCGAAAGACACACGAACATAACAAGGCTCTCCATTTAAAAAAGGTCTGACAACTTCACCAACAACTGCATGCTCTATGGAGTAACCTGTGTCATACCAAATATCTGCAGGACAAATCAACTCTCCCAGCATTACCTAAACACCATCAACAGCAAGCACGATGTGGAAAGGATTGGTTAAAGTTTCTCCATTTCTTCGCGAACATGCTTTCTCGATCATTGGAGACGGGGCAGATACGACAATTACGGTTAAATGGGTTCCACTCCAATCAGCAACGGAAGACAGACAAAACTCTTTGCTTCTTGGAAACTCTGTTGCTGCTTTGATCCGACAGGATTCAAGAGCCTGGGACCACGACTTGATATTCCATCTCTTCCCTGAAGATACCGCACACCGCATCCTGGCCATTCATCTTCCTCAACAGAGTCATAAGGACAGCATTATTTGGCCTTTTACAAAATCAGGTCATTACTCTGTCAAGACGGGATACCAAACCCTACTCGACTGCAACTCGCATTCTTCATCAACAACTGTTCTCCCTGGTGCTGAGTTTTCTAGCTGTATCTGGAAGTTCTCTTGCCCATATAAAATCAGGCTTTTCTTGTGGAAAACCATCAACGAGGCCATTCCAACCTTTGATGTCCTCAATGCCCGAAATATGACTGATTCTGGCATCTGTACAACCTGCATCACGTTTAGAGAAACTACTAACCATTTATTGTTTAAATGCAGTTTTGCAGCTGAAGTTTGGCTATATATCTGGGATTTCTTGATTCGCTCCTTAACACCGACAACAACAACACACCAACTTCCTACTACTTTGACCGAGTTACTACACATTCATGTCCCAGAACCGCAGCATAATTTTCTTTTCTACACGGTGTGGCACCTCTGGCTTGCTCGCAATGATCGTCTCTACAAACATGTGGCACATACTCCCAGGCAGACTTCCAGGTCATTATAGTTTTATGGAAGGAGTTTGAATGGTCAAGAACACACGTCATACCGTTTACGTCATTCCTCCACTTCTGAACCCGACGACTCATACAACTATCACAATCCAAGTGGGATGGCAACCCCCACAGCAAGATTGGGTCAAAATTAGTATGGACGGGGCGTCCAAAGGAAATCCAGGTGCAGCCGGAATTGGGGTTATTGCAAGAAATGCTGATGGGACCCTCCTACAAGCAACGACAGTTTCTTTGGGAATCTCTACGGCTATCACAGCAGAATCATGGGGTCTCCTAACGGCGGCAAGAATGGTTCTTAGACATGGCTGGCAGAAAGTTTGGCTCGAAGCAGATTCTAAATCCATGTTTCAAATCCTGCATAATGGACAATTGCTTGCACCTTGGCATTTGAGAGGGTTACTTTCTGAGGTGGTTGCAATTCTTCAACAGGTTCCATTGCTTACAATCACCTATGTTTATCGAGAAGCGAACCGGTCAGCAGATGAATTGGCCAACGAAGCAGTTCGACGACAGACAAGAGATCCACAGATTCCATCAATAGTTATATGGGACGCAGTTGCACCACCGTTCTTACAACAAATCTTATTTAATGATAGAATGGGTGTTACTACACCAAAAGTTGTACCTTCCTGTCTCTCGAACTTATAAGAGCAAGCACTATGGTTCCTATTATATAGAGATATCCCTGAAAAATATAGATGGGCAACTACTATGGTGTAAAAACTCCCTATTTGATAGAGATATAGACGGATTTCTCTATTGTCTGCTACCAATTGGTAGCAGTCAATAGGGATAGAGATGCGACGCGGAAACAGAGTTCCCGTAAAAAGGAAGGGGGCGGAAACTGAGTTTCCGTAAAAAAAGAGTTTTGGTCCCACCAAAACCCACTTTATTACAATAAATGTGCGGAGACCGAGTCTCCGTATTTTGGGTGTGGCGGAAACTGAGTTTCCGTCCAAAAGTAGAGAAATTTTTTTTCTCCATAGTGGTTGCCAAATTTCGTCATTTCTGCCATCCCTATATCTCTATAATCTAGGGATGGTTTGTGGCACCATAGTGATTGCTCTAAATAAATCAGACTTGTCCTTCAGAAGAAAAAAAAAAAAAAAAAAACGTTAAACGTGAAACGGTTCAAACTATAGACAAAATTAAAACAGACCAAAATTGAAAACAAGCCATAAACTGGACATAATTAAGAGTATATATTTTTTAATTCGGGGTCGAGTCATTTTTGTACAAATGTTAAATTAAATACTCCCTCCGTTCCAGTAAAGATGCAATATTAGGGTTTTGATATAGTCGCCTTATACTTGCTACAATTGATGTTTTTCTACAAAATTTTTGACAAAATTTTTGCATTTTAGTTTGGAAACGTAACATAGAAGATAAAATGCTAGGGTGTTGTTAAACATTTTGTGGAAAAACATCAAATTTAGCGAGTTTATGACGACTATATCAAAACCCAATTATGGCATCTAAACTGGAACGGAGGTAGTAAGAATTATTTCAGAAACTAGTACTCCCTCCGTTCCAATTTACTTGAGGGTTTTGAGTTTTTCACGCAGTTTAAGAAAAATGAAAGAGATTATTTTCTACCCTAATTTACCCTTAATAATATCTCCCTAATACATTTAATTCTCCTAGTTTTTAATTCTTTTTGTTCATAGGTTCTAGTGTATTATGTTTTGAGGAATAAAAATATATAGGATATTAAAGAAAAGTCAATCTTTTTACTATTTCCTATGTTTTGTGTGATTCCAAAGTAAGGATAATTTTGGAAAAAAATGGGGAAAATAGGAAAACCCTCAAGTAATTTGGAACATGAAAAAATCCTAAAACCCTCAAGTAAATTGGAACGGAGGGAGTATTATTTATTTACGGAGTACAGTACTATTATTTTAGGGAGGCAAGAGCCACCTACCACATACATAGCTCCGTATGTGGTGTTTAAATTCTGAAGATCATCTATTTTCCTCTTGCTGTGCCATGCCTACTGATTAACTTGTGCTAAAACTATCCAGTCATCTACTACAAAATGTCTCTCTACTGCAAATCACCTGGTTATCATTCATCAGTTTTCTTCTTCTACTTGATCATCACAATATTATCAACTATTCCTACAACTACTTATTCAACCTCCTTCAACTTCCCAAATTTCCCAGATGAATCTGGTTTACACCTCGAAGGCGATTCGTCCGTGGCGAATAACAGCCTCGACCTTACAAAATCTTTCGCAGACCGATATGATAATGTTGGCCGTGCCACCTATTCTAAACCTATACAACTTTGGAGCCGGAATTCAACCGACGGCAGCTTGAAGGTCACAGATTTCACCACACACTTCTCTTTCACCATAAGAACCATCGAAAATACATCTGATTTTGGTTATGGAGATGGTATGGCTTTTTTCCTAGCCCCTTTCGGGTCTAAGCTTCCTCCGAAATCCGGTGGTGGATATCTTGGCCTATTGAGTGGGGATGTAGCTGAAGCAAACTTGCCACTGCATAAAATCATAGCAGTTGAGTTCGATACTTTCCAAAACGGATGGGATCCAGATTCCGATCACATCGGCATCAATGTGAACTCCGTAATTTCTGACACTAATGTGTCATTAGAAGTTGGTGCCTTGAAGAATGGCACCACAGCTAATGCATGGGTGACTTATGATTCTGCTTCACAGAATCTAAGTGTTTACCTAACTTACGCTTACAAGCCTCTTTTCAGAGGGAATTCTATTTTGAATTACATTGTTGATCTAAGCAAATATTTACCAGAGCAGATCAGTGTTGGGTTTTCGGCATCTACTGGCACGGCGGTTGAGCTTCATAGAATCCATTCCTGGGAGTTCAATTCCACTTTAGATAGTACTGATGAAGGAAAAGGCAATACAACTGATGAAGTACCAAAGCCAATAACCAGCCCAACAAATACAACATTCATGAATCAAGGAAGAAGAAATGGCAAAACGAAACATGGGAGAAGTGGACTGTTGGTAGGTCTTGTTGTTGGTTTTGCTATTTTGGGGTGTGGGCTTGGTTTTGCCATGTTCATCTGGCTTAAAAAGAGGGGCGCCTGCTCAAGGAAGTCATTGGATGATGATTCCAGAAGTTCTGACAGAGATGAAGAATTCGAAAAGGAAACGGGGCCGAAGAGGTTTTCGTACAGAGAGCTGGTCACTGCAACGAGTAATTTTGACGAGGGAGGAAAACTCGGCGAGGGAGGATTTGGAGGCGTTTACAAAGGATTCTTGCCTGGAGTAACCCCAAATGTTGCTGTTAAGAAGATCTCAAGTGGATCAAAACAGGGAAAAAAAGAATATCTGTCGGAGATTAGGATTATTAGCCGGTTACGGCATAAAAACTTGGTACAGCTGGTAGGTTGGTGCCATGAAGGAAATGAATTGCTTCTG
>JAJJMA010337303.1:0-37602 GCA_023529015.1 Papaver nudicaule
TATTTTAGAAAAGTTCAAAAAAACAGGGGTACTTTAATTTAGAACATTCAAAGTAGGGGTACTTTATCAAAAATCCCAAAAATCATATAACCAAAAGGAAGGAAAAGCAGAATTCATTAACGCTTATTTCAAAGTTGGATGCATAAAAATCTTTGGGAACATAACTACAAAAGTAAGAGTTTTTACCATCGTTGCACCCTTACAGGTCACACAGGCAACATGATTAAACAAAGACCCACTAATTAAATACAGTTACATTATGTCACAGTGAGCCCGTGACGGTGCTGCAAGACCAAAAGATGAGGTCACTAAAGTAAGAGCAAAAGCAACAGAAGAAACGAAGTTAATTTGATACCAAAAGAAAAGATCCTTCATGTGTGCATACACAACTCCTGTACCAGTAAGGCCATCTTCATTTCAATTTTTTTTTTTTGACAGGATCCTCATTTCAAATTTGATAGGGAGTAAATCCAGCCAGGAGCAATCTCGTCATTAGTCTATTCACCAAATCATGCCTCCGCATTAATTTTCACCAATGGCACCCATTCATTAAACGCCTTGAATGTACTTTCGCATAGGAGTCGGTCCCCAATCAGCCTTCGCATCGCAAGAGGTGCAAAGATGCCCAACATCTAGAAAAAAACTTGAATCTGTCACCATCGGTAGAAAATTGAAACTGACACTTGAATGACCCTGCACATAGAGGTGACAAATCTCCACCACAAAAACCCAGTGGAAGCAAATAGATATATAAATCTATCATGCCAAGGTTAAATATACGCAAACAACGTTAGTTAAATGCTATCTCGCTGAACCTTGCCAATCTTGCCAAAATCACGTAAATTTGAGTACTACTCCCCCCGTTTCAAAAACATAGGCACAAAAAACATTTTCCTAAAAAATAAGGAACTTAATTGAACAAAAAATAATTTCACTAGAACTAATTTTTTTTATATTATTGGTTTATTTTTAGTTTCATTAAATCAATCATTAAAAAAAAAACTAGTTCTAGTCAAATATTTTTAGTTTAATTAAGTTCCTTATTTTTTAGGAAAATGTTTTGTGTGCGTATGTTTTTGAAACGGAGGGAGTAATTTTTATAACAGGGTAACATATATAAATTTTGCAATATTTGTTTGAACCTAACAAATTCAATTTTTTTTGCAGTGGTAGCATTGGCTGCTTAAAATTGTTGTCTAGTGCCTGACAGAATAGAAAGAGGCAATAAACTGGAAACTCATATAACAATACCACACAGAATAAATCAATAGACATCGAACCCGAGTAAATAGGTGCACAACAAAATACCTCAAACGAAACCCCTTCAATCATCAATTTTCCATTCCTTCTTTTGCAAAAGATAATCAAATTACCAACACACACAAAAAAATCCGGCTGAACGGGGGTAAAACATAAGCCATTTTCTAGATAATCCAAATGACAAACAATTTTTTTACCATAGAACAAATCCTCAGCAATCGTAGGGAAGACACAGTGCTATACTGCCGCTTTTAAAGATCGGAAATTCGAAAATTAATAAATAAATAAAATGCGAACATAAGACAAGCGCAGCGCAAACTAATGGTTGGCTAAACCTAAAAACCTATTTTAAGAAACGTCGAAATTTTAAAAAGAAATACAATGGTAGAAGGGAATACCATTGTTTTTGGAGATAAAATCCCACCTACAATATTTGTTTTAAGAGATTTTTCGTAATCATAAGCTAGGCCTCAATACAGACATCATTAAATCTGCTTCTAGTTCAATGCATACATACCTAGCCACCAAAAGATATACTATGTAAAGAAACAAATTCGGTATTTCTGAAATTAGCTAATACTATGGTTTAATCCTCTCGTTTTTTATTTTTTCCCTTAAAAAAGATATTTTTTATTTAGACTTTCTAGATTTTCTTTCATAAATATTGGTAAAAATATTTTTCTCTTTTTCATTATTTTTCCTTTTTTATAATTCTTCTTTTGTTGTACGGCCCAAAAATAATTTATTTTATTTTCTTCCATTATTAGGCAATAGATCATTAAGGTTAATTTAGTTACAGTCATTGAGAAGTTTGTTAAAGTAAATAATTTCCAATTGTTGGATCCCTTTTGTTAGAGCAAGCACTATGGTTCTCTATTTGGGGAGACTTTGCTATTGAATAGAGAAATGCAACCACTATGGTGCAAAATTTCTCCATTCAATGGCGAAATTGGTCGACTTTGCTATTGCCTGCTACGGGTTCGTAGCAGGCAATAGCAAAGCCGAAGCGAGGCGGAAATCCAATTCCCGCAGGGCGGAAATCCAATTTCCGCCAAAAACTTTTTACGGAAATCCGATTTCCGCCCAGAAGTCATGCGGGAATTGGATTTCCGTCCCATAAATAATACCGTTTGACCTTTTTTTCCTTACACCCCCTCTACACCTCAACATCCAACCATCCATCTTTCTATTTTTTCATGACCGTCAGATCCCCAACGACTCTTTTTTTCACAATTCAAAAAAAATAGCCGTTGGGATCTCTTCTATATAAGAAAATTCACCATCTTTGACAAATCCACCCCAATCAATCTTGTTTCTATTGATTCTTTCTATCTCCCTTCAAATTTTCAAATAGACGGAAGATAGGGCAATCATTGATAAGGATGTACGTAATTGTTCGCCAACAACTAAAGCGTGGTATCGTCTCAAACGTCAGGAAATTATGAGAAGGACTTTGGCAAATACGAATTTGAATGAATCTCAATCTCAGGATGGATCTCAAGATAATGAATTTGCAATGTAGTTTGTTTCGTTTTTAGGACTTTAAATTGTATTGTAGTCAATTTTCATGTATTGTAGTTGTTTTCCTAAATCAATGAAAATTATGTTGAGTTATTTAAACAATTCAGAGTCGTTTTATGAAAATTCAAATTGAAAGATACAAACAAAGCATATATATATATGTTGAGAACATACTCTTTTAGATTGAACAAAATTCAAATTCTCAAAACTTGTTCACTCAAAACCATTGCAGATCAAATTCTCCTGTCTAGAAACCTATTCTTTACGGAAATCGGATTTCCGCAGATTTTTTTTTACGGAAATCGGATTTCCGCACAGAAAAGCTGCGGAAATCCAATTTCCGTCTCGAAATAGCTAAGACCACCGTGGTTGCCATTTTTTCGCCATTTCTGCCTTTCTCTTTTGCTATTCAATAGAGAAGGCTTAGGCCACCATAGTGCTTGCTCTTAAAATATGCATCTATGCATTGAGAAGTTTGTTAAAGTAAATAATTTCCAATTGTTGGATCCCTTTTGTTAAAATATGCATCTATGCATAGGATTAGAGAGCCTTTATTGCTTTTGGGTTTCTGAAATTTACATTGGAAGCATAATCTCCTTTAATTATGAAAATAATATAACAAAGTTCCAATATTACCCATCACTAATTTGACTAATTGGACGACCGTTAGGGAGTCCTTTGTGGACACTTGATCTGCAATTGTGTGTAACGCTCAATTTTAATTTTGCAATCAATTTGAACAATTTCATGAAATCAACATTAAATATGAGATAATCATCCAAATCGATCACCAATTTCCATCAACAATAATCAAATATACAAATCATATGTTCAAATCTAATCAAAATCTCCATTAAATCGATCGGAATCGATCAATTTCTCCATCATTATTCAAAAAAATCTTCTTTTGAAAAACCCATATTTTATCATATTTTATCAAATTTCAAAATATTTCTTCCAATTCTACAGTGAAACAAACATTAACATAACCCATTCATATAAAAATCAACCTAATCCAAAGATTAAGCATATTTGGATTATAGAATTCATCAGAAACAGGGGTGAACATCAATCAAAATAAAAATAGAGTTTCTTCAGATAATTGGGTAAGAACACGGAATAACGGGTCGGGTACAACACCTGATCCATTAACCCCGAAATTTGATTTGATATAGTATCAACCGAGTCACTTAGTGAGCCAACTCAGAAGACAGTGGGTGAATCGATCGATTCACTAAGTCATCCTCCATATGCCCCCTTTTCTCTTTAATCCTATAGAACTCTTCTGTTACCGCTTTTTTGCTCAAGCTACTTGATTGATGCTTCGATTCTGGTTGATTTCATTCTCAAAATCAAATTTCGTTGAATCCACCTCAGTATCCCATAAACAGCCGCAATACCCGTTTTGAGTTCACCAATGGCAAGCAATTTAGTCTGATTTTTAGAATTCATTCCATGCTTTTGAGAAATTGAAGCTTATTATTTCAAGAAAACAACGAGAAGTTCTCGTTTGTTTAGACTTTCAGCTGCTTGGAGTTTTTTCTTTTATTGGACACATAACCTTTTGAGATACTTGGACACTTGTAAACGATGCTTTACAGGTCTGACAACACGTGGATTCATTGCAATTCACTTTTTAAATATTGCAGTTGTTGAATCTATCAGACCACGGCTATGATATCAGAAACGGTCCTGTTGTGGCAGTAATTAGAAACGGGCCTTTCTTGGGCTCGGAAAAATGCATACTCCAGATCCCAATTTGATTAGCTAAGTATTTTTTTCCATTTATTTTTGATAGGTATACCAGATCGTGACATTTTGAGTCTTTGACAAGTCTGGATAATAACCGCAGCTACTCATTTTACCACTATTGAACTTCATCAGCATTTTTATTTGGGTTTATCATTTTATGTGAAGCTTATTAGTTATAGTTGCCTTTCAAAAAAAAAAAAAATTATAGCTAAATTTAGACTTGGTGTCTTATTAATCGTATCTCTGATGACTTTCCATCGGCAACTGCATAAAATACTAAGAGCGCTCAAATACAAACATTGATACTCTTTGCTTCTATATTAATGAAGTGATGCCCAGTTCAGATGGATCTTTTTCTTCCTTGTCCATTTCATTTGCAGAGGTGTGGCATTTTGGCCAGGCTATTTCTTCGTCGTCGTTTTCAACCGCGTGCGGTAAGTGGACAATCATCAGAAGTGCTATGAGAGGATGTATGATTTTGCGTCACAAATGGATGTACAAATTGAGGAGAAAACTGATTAGTGTCAGTCATTCAACAAGTGATAAAAGGTTCAAGGATGCTTATGTTGCAAACGAACAAAATTTAAGTCCTTTTGGTCGTCCCCCACCGCGGTTTTGAGCAGTTAGCTAGTTTAATCAGATGGAATATTGCCCTTAATTAATTTGAATAATTTAATTAGATGGAATATTGCCCAGATGGAAGAACATAATAATTTGACTAATTTGAAACCCCCATGAATCAAAAGACACGATTGTGTTTGTGCATTTTCTTTGCCCACACTTACAGTCAAAGTTCCCTAAAGAGAAATCTTAAATTATCATGAACCTAATTCAAGATTTTCTCAATTCATAATTTCTGATTGATCAATTTCATGTTTCCACCTACATCAATTAGAACCTTGAAGAAAAAAAAAATGAAATCAACTGGCCACAAATTCAAACTGACATCTTGCTATTGCCTAGATCATACATCGATTAGAACCAAGGATTACAAGCATTTAAATATCCAATTCAAACATAAATCCTTTCAAATTAATAAAAACCGAAAACCGATTTAGTTTAGAACCTAAAGAGCTTAAAGAGATTTGAGAGGGATGATTAAAGATTAAAGGAAGAATTAAACGTCAAATATGCACAAACCCATCTCATATTCCTTCATAAACCCTGCAGTGCTTTACAATCAAACGGCAACAACCATCATTAACCAAAACCGTCAACAACTCGCATTTCATGTCTGTCCATCAGCTTTATAAAAACAACCATGGACCCATAGTTTGCCGGCATGAACAGTGAATGGCTTTGAACTAGGAAGACTGTTAGGTTTTTCTTTCCATTATAACAGTCAGGGATTTAAGTGACTATCCTGATTCGACGCATACAAAATTGCCCTTCAATATAAGCAAATAATTTAATAATATTTTGCAAGGGTAATTATGGAATGATGAAAGTAGTAATTAAAATACAATTATTTAATATTAGATTGTGGGTATTCCTAAAAAGTTATTAGTAATCCAAGACAAATTTAAATAATTAATATTCTGTTAACTTATGCATGGGGACATAGGTTAACAGGACGTTTGTGTTCAATGCTCCATAACAGTGTTTAATGTGGCTTCCGTACTAGGCAGGCTGATTACACAGTACACACAACAGTTGTATATAGGAAGCCTAATCTTAGTGATTTTGGTGGAGAGTACGTATACATATAACTTAAATAAGATAGTTCGTGTGGCAACCCAT
This sequence comes from Papaver nudicaule, assembly GCA_023529015.1. Taxonomy (NCBI): domain Eukaryota; kingdom Viridiplantae; phylum Streptophyta; class Magnoliopsida; order Ranunculales; family Papaveraceae; genus Papaver; species Papaver nudicaule. The sequence continues at coordinate 6,274 of JAJJMA010337303.1, forward strand.
TTTTAGCACCTTACAACGTATTGTTCTAGAGTGGGTATATAAGTTGGCTATTGACACTAAAAAAAATCTAAAATTGTTGAATGTCAAATGAAAACTCCACTAGTGGATACTCAAAGAAAATTTTGATTTCTTCATGTGGCAATATACACAAATTTTGTCACCTTACATCTTGTGGTTCTAGAATGGCTATATATGCTGGCTATAGACACTCGTATAAATCTCGAATTGGTAAGTGTCAAATGAAAGCTCCATCAATGGACACGCATATAAATTTTCGAGCTTCTTGATGTTGTTAATTACTCGTCGATCGACACTAACAATGACAAACACAAGCTCAACGTGCCTTTATGATTCCCGAAGGCTACTAATTTGAAAGCGTAGTTTTTGTTTGAAAAATGGACACTTGAAGAATTTATCGAATTGCTATCACATTGCTATTCAACAGTCATTCGACAATGGCTATGACAAACACAAACGAGAGTGACAATTTGGTCAGTAGTTGCTACGGTTGATAGCTCAAACCTTGACAAAGATCCTGTAACAAATATAAACCATCTTATAAAGGGGCATACAGACACTCCATTCACCCAGTTGTGTCTATTGTATGATCTATTGCCAATTGATTCAAAAACCATCACATGGCTCCATGAAAACCCGTCTTAAATGCTCATTTGTGTATTAGTGAGTCGAGCCTCCACTGGCAGCAGTTGAAACTAAAAACTGGACTGGGAGGAGTCGAGCCTCCACTGGCAGCAGTTGAAACTGAAAATTGGACTGCCAGGAGTCGAGCCTCGACTGGCAGCAGTGAAAACTGAAAACTGGACTGCCAGGAGTCCACCCTCCACTGGCAGAAATTGATTGTTTAAGTTAACTAAACAGGTTACTAAGTCAGTATAACAGACGTGGCAGCGACGGGAGCTATAAGTGTTAGAGCATGGCTCGGTCAACCTCACTAAGTGTTAGTATGTCAAGCTTAGTTGTCAACTTTAGTGATCAAAACTCGACCGCTAAACAACACACAATTAGGTGAAGTCATGTGAGAGAGTTAGCTTTAGGTTGTGGAAGATTTTGGTAGGATTTAGAATCACTGGTTGAAGAGTTGAAGAAAGACTGAAGATCAAACGAAGACATCCGGCTTCATCATTCAGCAGGTTAGTGAATCTAAATAATGCGATTCCATTATCTTTTACACTTGTGCTACAAAAGACATAAACATAACTCTCAGCTTGAGTTTTACGTTATGACTTGATCACTTGTGATCAGTCTGTCTTATGATAACTCCTCTTTACCACTTGTGGTAATAGTGTTGTAGTTATGACGTTCCAATATTGCTTAGAGCCTTCTTTTCTTCTCCGTCTCTAAATTAATATAAAGGTTTTTCCTAAAACCTTTTCGAGTTGGATATAGGAATGAGATGTTATCTCAGTAGTACTTACGAGAATTGATCCATCACAGTATTGTGTCTCTTCTTACCTAGTCTGTCTCTGTCGCATTGATTGCATATATTTATATGAGCCAATGTAAGAGAGATCGTGACTCACACTTATGTTGTGTAGACTCGAAATACTGCTGTTTTTGAGATTCGAATATGACGCCGTGGTTTGTCTCTGAACTCTGAAGTTCTGAATCATTCATTTGATTTTTTATATGAACATCTTGTATGCAATATCTCACTTCTAGATTCCGAAACCATATTTGTGTATCTCAACTTATGAATTTTCAATGTTCGAAACCTCAATGTAGGTTTTGGTAAAACTGACGTTGATTTCGAAACCATAATCTGGTTTTCACATTCATAAGCTATTGATCCAAAACGTAAACATTGTGACCAATGAGATATAACAGATTTGAAACTAAGATTGTGTGGCTAACAGTGACTTGAGAATCGAGGTCAATGTGTCTTGACCATGTGAGTTCTAAAAGGTCGAAACGACCCTGAGGTTTCCTAAAGGTTTATGTGAACCGGGAAATATATTCCTGTGCGTCGAGGCTGAAAAGGTGTGATGCTGAAACGGTTCTCGACCACATGGACTCTCAAGTTCGACACCAAACATTGGTGAAGAATTTAGTCTGTGTTTCTTGTTTCGAAACCTTAACCAAGGTTTTGTTAAACAGAATCTAGATTTCTAAACCAATCTTTAGGTTTCGCTATATGGAAACTTGATTTAGGAACCTTAAAACAAATTTCGGTCATATAATGAACTTTAGGTTCTGAAACCTTAATTTGGTTTCTGCCAAAACTGACGTACGTTTCGAAACCTTAATATGGTTGACTCAGAATGCGTATCTTTGAAGTTCAAACTCTATATTTTTGATTTGTGATTCAACGAATTAATGAGTTTGATATTCTCGGTTTAAAGTTTGAATTCGTTCATCTTCAATGTATAACTAAGTGAGTTTGAGTCATCATCTGAAAAATGGTTAGTCGCTCTAGTTAGTGGACACATTATTACGGATCAATACTGTACATGATTAAATCTTCGTATGCTTTACTACTTGATCAAATATTCATTTGATGTTTTGATTTGAATTCTTGGATATCATTAACGTGACATCTATATTGGAATCAAGAATTCAGGAGATTTAACATTTTGCTAGTTACTCGTGGAATCTCGCACCGTACTTCCAATGGTTATATATTTGCGTGATTCAGAACGTCTGAACCAATGTGTTCACTTAAGCATAAAACACAAGGCTTTGTCCTCGTTTGTTATGATGCGTTTATGCGGAACGTTGAACCACGTTGGACCAGATCCCACTTCCACCTAGGTTCGTCAGGTTAGCCCAGCAATACCAGGGAAGTAATGTCGACATTATTAAAGCTGGTGACGACATTTGGAAGTAATAATATCTAAGGAAATTTTCGAAACTAAGGACACGTTTTCGAATTGAGATCTTTCCCAGGGATCATATTTGGTAAGCACCATATTTCAAATTAAAAAGAAATATCCAAATATACCTATAGATATTATTTTCTTTGATTGCTCTTGGCTAAACATGTTTCGAAAATATATTTTCTTTATGGAATATATTTTTCTTAAATGTAAAATGCTAGAGTATTAGTTCGCATTAAAAGCTATGAGGCTAAATGGGAATTTCGGAACTATTATGTAAATGTGCTTTGTGGAATTTCCTAATTAACTTTGCCTCATTTCAAAGCTAAAGCCTTAGTCAATATAAATAAGAGTGGTATCTCTCCTAAAAACTTTATCCCTCTAACCAAGCTCTTCTTCGAAATTGTTAGCTTGTGTTGCCGATTTTCTTTTCAGTTACCTTTGAGCTTTTGCTCTCGGTCTAGAATTGCGTGAAAGTCTTCTCTTGGGATCGAGAAGCCTAGAAGTACCTCTTACGGGAAACTATGTTTACTAGTCTTCTTTGTATTGTACTTGTGTTCTGTTCTATCACGTCTATCAAACCTAACGATCTTGTTTATTCAAAGGTCCTTCTCTTCTGATATAAGCCCACTCAAGATCGTTTTGATTAGAACATACTCTTTATGTATTACCTGGATTTGTCAGCAAGCCGCTTTCGGTTTGTGTGCCTAAACTATAGATATTGAGTGGAATCAAGATTGTTGTTATTGGATTTGTTCTTTGCAGGTACTTTGTTTTTCACGGTCATATCATATCGTACTTGCTACATCTATCTGCTTGATTCCAACTGGGACGACAAGGTTGCTCTTTCGGGAGTTTAGGTTTTGAAACCTTGATCGATATCTCGAGGTGTTTATTGCCTAAGTAAACTCAATATCCTCGCTCTTGCTGTGAAAAGACTTCAGTGAAATATCTGTAAGTTATCAAAGATATCATCTAGCGATTTGACCTGCCGCTATTTGGTTGTTGTCCATAAGGTTGTAATCGTTCGATTGGAGGTCGGGTAGCGATAGTCCTCGCGACGGGCTGTGAGGCAACTCTTGCATAAGACAGTAACTGGCATCTGTTTACGTAGGGGATTACGTGTGCCTGACCATCTTTTTGTGGTTGGAGGCGTAGGAATACTGAGGGGAAATCTTTGTGACTAATAGTCGTATTAGGGTCATATTGTCTGCACCAGCTAGTCCGAAGTATGAGAGTAGGTCTGTTGGCGGCTTAATTCTTAAGAGTATTCTAATTGGACGAGGTCCCGTGGTTTTTCTACGAGTTTGTAGTTTCCTCGCTAACAAAAATCTTGTGCGCGTGATTTCTCGTTTTTGTGTACTGTTTCGTTATTTACTGAAAGCAATAATCTATATACTTTGTTCCGCAAAAGAAAGGATTTGGTGGTGTACTTCGATCAACACCTATTGGTTCAATCTTAAAGTAATAGCAATAGGGGCTCGGTACCCTCGTCTTTTCAATTGGTATCAGAGTGGGTATCATACTTTACGGCTTAACATCCGGTATGATTACTCCTGAGCCTGACTCAGTTACAAAAATGGATTCGGAACCCAACAGGTACGATGAAGTAGTATCTGATCTCTATAAGCACCTTGAGTCATTTTGTCATCTAGTACAAAGGATGAAAAGAAAGATTGATGGGTTGCATATTGGTCTCGAATCCTCTAGTATGGATTTAAATGATATGTCCGAAAGGGAATTATTGCTTCAGGGTTTGTTAGATGAACGGATCCAGAAAAACAAAGACTTGGTAAATAAAATTCATGAGATAAAGTCCGAACTTGGATCTGTTCTGGATGAAAATCTCCAACTTAAAGAAAGCCTAAGTAAAAAGGATGATTCGTCTAACAACCTTGTAAATGACTTTAGAAAACCAGGCTGCAGATATGGTGTTGGCTATATGCAGTCCATGCGTTCTAATAACCATACAGATTTTGTACACAAAGGTAGTTCTGGTATGTGCACTTTTTGCAATCACAAAGGTCATTATCATTCTGCATGCCGAATATTTACATCAAAGAGTGATGAACTTAGTAGTCTCCATATTAAGGCTCAACATCTCTTATCGTCCTTTAGAGACTTGAACTGCAAAAGGAATGAACCTTTGAGCAAAACTTCTTCCCCATCAAATGTAAATATGAATCATGCTTCCTGTTTAGGGGCATTTGCTTTGAAATCCTCTACACCACTACATTGGTTTCTTGATAGTAGGTGTAGTCAACACATGACAGGAGATCTTTCCTGGTTTGTTGAGACTGAGGATTATAAAGGAGGTTCTGTAACATTTGGTAACGGGAGTAGTTTTCAAATCAGCAAAAGGGGAACTATCAAACTACCAGGTATACCTGAAATTCGTGATGTAGTTTATGCAAAGGGCATGACAGCCAATCTTCTTTCTGTTAGTCAAATCTGTGATAAGGGTCATGAGTGACCTTCAATACGTTTGGCTGCATTATCAAGGATAGGAAGGGCAGAACCATCTTCAGAGGTAAACGTGGTTTTAATACTCCCTCCGTTCCAATTTACTTGAGGGTTTTGGTTTTGATACACTTGCTTTACACTTGCTAGTGTAAAGCAAGTGTATCAAAACCAAAACCCTCAAGTAAATTGGAACAGAGGGATTAATTGTTATCTTCTTGACATACAAAAGGATGATGTATGCAACATGTCCAAAATATAATCTGCTCATCTGTGGCATGCACGATTTGGACATATTAACTACAGGAAGCTAGGAAAACTCATTAACAAAGAACTTGTTAGGGGTATTCCTAAATCAACACTAATGTTGAAGGTGTTTGTGGCGCCTGTCAAAAGGGCAAAAAACCAAGGCTCCACATAAGGCAACTAGCACTATTGATACAAAAGCCCCACTTGATTTAATTCATATGGATTTATTTGGACCTATTCAACAAGGAACTGTAGGAGGTTGCAAGTACACTCTTGTGATGGTTGATGACTATACCAGGTTTACTTGGGTTGCTTTCTTAAAACATAAGAATGACACTCTTGAAGAGTTCAAAATTATTGTGAACCGCATTCAAAATGAACAAGGGCGGAAGATCAAAGCGGTTCGAAGTGACCGTGGTACAGAATTTAAGAAAGCAAATGTCTTTAAAATATTGTGATGAACTTGGCATCTCACAACAATATTCATCCCCTATTACTCCTCACTCAAATGGTGTCGCAGAAAGGAAAAATAGAAATATTCAAGAAATGGCTAGAGTCATGCTCCATAACAAAAATCTTCCACTTAGATTCTGGGGAGAAACTGTATTCACTGCATGTTATCTTATCAACAGAGTATACCTGCGTACCAAAACTTTGAACACTCCATACAAAATTTGGTATGGAAGGAAACCCAATTTGGGATATCTTAGGATTTTTGGTAGCAAGTGTCATATTCTCAAGATAGAGAACATCGAGGAAAAATTGATTATAAAAGTGATGATGGAATTTTCCTTGGATAAGCTTCTGAAAGCAGAGCCTTCAGAGTATACAATCTGCGTACAAATGTGATGATGGAGTCAATTAATGTTGTCACTGACGATGTAAGCGACTTCTAAACTGAGTATGTTCCGAATGAATTACCACAACCTGATACTGTTGAAAAAGCAGAGGATGCTCATCCAAAGCAAAAAGAGGTTGTGTCTGTAGATGCTGATCCCGATCATGATGACAGTGATAGAGAGGAAGATACTCGAATCATTAACACTTCACCAAAGACTCCTGCATGGTCAAGACAGGGTCTCTCCAAAGATACTATCATTGGAGACACTAGTGCTAGTGTTATGACAAGGAATCAACTTCACAACTTATGTCCTCATGAAGCGTATTTGTCAACTAATGAACCTAAAAATATTGATGAGGCTCTACAGGATCCTGACTAGATCAATTCAATGCATGAACTTAATCAGTTTGATCGTCAAGATGTTTGGAAACTCGTTCCGAAACCGAAAGGTGTAAACATAGTTGGTACCAAGTGAATTTTTAAGAACAAGTTAGATGAACATGGTACAGTGGTAAGAAACAAGGCAAGACTCGTTGCTCAAGGATACTCACAAATTGAGGGAATTGACTTTGACGAAACCTTTGCACCTGTAGCTCATCTTGAGTCAGTCAGACTTCTTTTGGCGTATGCATGTCATCTAAAAATCAAGTTGTATCAAATGGATATCAAGTCAGCATTTCTCAATGGTATCTTAAAAGAAGAAGTGTATGTAGCTCAACCAAAAGGTTTTGAAAGTCAACAACATCCAAACTACGTTCTGAAGTTAAACAAGGCTCTTTACGGTCTCAAACAATCTCCAAGGGCATGGTATGACAAATTAACAACTTTCCTTCTACAAAAAGGGCTTCGAAGAGGAGGAGCTGATAAAACTCTGTTCACCAGATGGGAAGCGAAGGATGTTATTATTGCTCAGGTATATGTTGATGATATTATCTATGGTTCTACTTCAATAAACTTGTTAATGATTTTCTAGATATTATGAAAAAGGAATTTGATATGAGCAATATTGGAGAATTGTCTTATTTTCTTGGGTTGAAAATCCAGCAACATGATGAAGGAATTTATCTATCCCAAGAAAAGTATGCACGAAACCTTGTTAAGAAATTTGGATTAGAAAGTGCTTCACCAATGAACACGCCTATTTCTGAAGGATCTAAACTACACTCAGACCCAAAAGAGAAGTCTGTTGATCAAAAACTTTGTAGATCAATGATTGGTAGTTTGTTATATCTAACAGCAACAAGACCTGATATATCATTTAGTGTCGGATATTGTGCAAGATATCAAACTGATCCTAAAGAATCACATCTAAAGGCTGTTAAACGTATTATACGTTATGTGAAAGGCATTGTAGATTACGGTCTATCTTTTATGAAGAATTCAAAAAATTGTCTTGTTGCATACTCAGATGGTGACTGGGCCGGGTGTCAAGATGACAGAAAAAATACCTCAGGTGGATGTTTTTATGTCGGACAAAATCTTGTTGCCTGGTACAGTAAGAAGCAAAATTCCCAATCCCTCTCCACATGTGAAGCTGAATATATTGGCGCTGGAGCATGTTGCACTCAACTACTATGGATGAAACAAATCTTAGTAGATTATGGTATAGAAGTAGGACAGAGGACTGTCTTGTGTGATAATTCTAGTGCAATAAAGTTGACAGAAAATCCTGGAGAACATTCTCGCACTAAACAAATAAGCATTAGATTTCATTTCATTAGGGAACTTACCGAAAATAATATAATCAAACTAGAATACGTTCCCTGAACACCAACTTGCTGATATTCTCACTAAACCTCTGAAACGTGAGACATTTGAAAATTTGTGAAAGGCAATTGGAATCATTCGTGTCCATTAAACATGTTCATGTTCGAAATGTAAATATTGTGTCATTTTCGTTTACGTAGTTTCGAATCAATTTTCTGAAAAATATAAAAAGTAGAAAATCAGAAAACCTAAATGTTAGAGCATGGCTCGTTCAACCTCACTAAGTGTTGGTATGTCAAGCTTAGTTATCAACTTTAGTGATCAAAACTCGACCGCTAAACAACACACAATTAAGTGAAGTCATGTGAGAGAGTTAGCTTTAGGTTGTGGAAGATTTTGGTAGGATTTAGAATCACTGGTTGAAGAGTTGAAGAAAGACTGAAGATCAAACGAAGACATCCGGCTTCATCATTTAACAGGTTAGTGAATCTAAATAACGCGATTCCATTATCTTTTACACTTGTGCTACAAAAGACATAAACATAACTCTCAGCTTGAGTTTTACGTTATGACTTGATCACTTGTGATCAGTCTGTCTTATGATAACTCCTCTTTACCACTTGCGGTAATAGTGTTGTAGTTATGACGTTCCAATATTGCTTAGAGCCTTATTTTCTTCTCCGTCTCTAAATTAATATAAAGGTTTTTCCTAAAACCTTTTCGAGTTGGATATAGCAATGAGATGTTATCTCAGTAGTACTTACGAGAATTGATCCATCACAGTATTGTGTCTCTTCTTACCTAGTATGTCTCTGTCGCATTGATTGCATATATTTATATGAGCCAATGTAAGAGAGATCGTGACTCACACTTATGTTGTGTAGACTCGAAATACTGTTGTTTCTGAGATTCGAATACGACGTCCTGATTTGGCTCTGAACTCTGAAGTTCTGAATCATTCATTTGATTCTATATATGAACATCATGTATTCCATATCTCACTTATGGATTCCGAAACCATATTTGTGTATCTCAACTTATGAATTTTCAATGTTTGAACCTCAATGTAGGTTTTGATAAAACTTGACGTTGATTTTGAACCATAATCTGGTTTTCGCATTCATAAGCTATTGGTCCGAAAATGTAAACATTGTGACCAATGAGATATAACAGATTCGAAACAATGTTTGTGTGGCTGATAGTGACTTGAGAATCGAGGCCAATGTGTCTCGACCATGTGAGATCTAAAAGGTCGAAAAGACCCTGGGGTTTCCCGAAGGTTTATGTGAACCGGGAAATATATTCCTGTGCGTCGAGGCTAAAAAGTTGTGATGGTGAAACGGTTCTCGCCCACATGGACTCTCAAGTTCGAAACCAAACATTTGAGTAGAATTTAATATGTGTTTTTTGTTTCGAAACCTTAAAAAAAAGTTTTGTTAAACAAAATCTAGATTTCGAAACCAAGCTTTAGGTTTCGCTATATGAAAACTTGATTTGGGAACCTTAAAACAGTTTCGGTCATATAATGAACTTTAGGTTCCGAAACCTTAAATTGGTTTCTGCCAAAACTGACGTACGATTCGAAACCTTAAAATGGTTGACTCAGAATACGTATTTTCGAAGTTCAAACTCTATCATTTTGATTTGTGCTTCAACGAATTAATGAGTTTGATATTCTCGGTTTGAAGTTTGAATTCATTCATCTTCAATGTATAACTAAGTGAGTTTGAGTCATCATCTGGAAAATGGTTAGTCGCTCAAGTTACTGGACACATTATTATGGATCAATATTGTACGTGATTAAATCTTCGTATGCTTTACTACTAGATCAAATTTTCATTTAATTATTCATTTGATGATTTGATTTGAATTCTTAGATATCATTAACGTGACATTTATATTGGAATCTAGAATTCTGGAGATTTAACATTTCGCTAGTTACTCGTGGAATCTCGCACCGTACTTCCAATGGTATATCTATTTGCGTGATTCGGAACGTCTGAACCTTTATGTTCACTTAAGCTTAACACACAAGGCTTTGTCCACGTTTGTTATGATGCGTTTATGCGAAACGTTGAACCATGTTCGACCAGATCCCACTTCCACCTAGGTTCGTCTGGTTAGCCCAACAATACCAAGGAAGTAATGTCGACATTATAAAGCTGGTGACGACATTTGGAAGTAATAATATCTAAGGAGATTTTCGAAACTCAAGACACGATTTCGAATTGAGATCTTTCCCAGGGATCATATTCGGTAAGCACCATATTTCGAATTAAATCGAAATTTCCAAATATACCTATATATATTATTTGCTTTAATTGCTCTTGGCTAAACATGTTCCGAAAATATATTTTCTTTATGGAATATATTTTTCTTAAATGTAAAATGCTAGAGATTAGTTCTCATTAAAATCTATAAGACTAAATAGGGAATTTCGGAACTATTATGTAAATGTGCTTTGTGGAATTTCCGAAATTAAAACTTTGCCTCATTTCAAAGCTAAAGCCTTAGTCAATATAAATAGGAGTGATATCTCTCCTAAAAGCTTTATCCCTCTAACCAAGCTCTTCTTCGGAATTGTAAGCTTGTGTTGCCGCTTTTCTTTTCAGTTACCTTTGAGGTTTTGCTCTCTATCTAGAATTGCGTGTAAGTCTTCTCTTGGGATCGAGAATCCTAGAAGTACCTCTTACGGGAAACTAGTTTATGTTTACTAGTCTTCTTTGTATTGTACTTGTGTTTTGTTCTATCACGTCTATCAAACCTAACGATCTTGTTTATTCTAAGGTCCTCCTCTTCTGATATAAGGCCACTCAAGATCGTTGTGATTAGAACATACTCTTTATTTATTAACCTGGATTTGTCAGCAAGCCGCTTTCGGCTTGTGTGCCTAACCTATAGATATTGAGTGGAATCTAGATCGTTGTTATTGGATTTGTTCTTTGAAGGTACACTGTTCTTCACGGTCTACTTGCTACAGCTATCTAATTGATTCCAACTGGGACGACAAGGTTGCTCTTTTGGGAGTTTAGGTTTTGAATCCTTGATCGATATCTCGATGATTTTATTGCCTAAGTAAACTCAATATCCTCGCTCTTGGTGTGAAAAGACTTCGGTGAAATATCTGTAAGTTACCAAGGATATCATCTAGCAATTTGATCTGCCGCTATTTCGTTGTTGTTCAAAGGTTGTAATCGTCTGATTGGAGGTCGGGTAGCGATAGTCCTCGCGACGAGTTGTGAGCCAACTCTTGCGTAAGACAGTAAAGGACGTCTGTTTGCGTAAGGGAGTACATGTGCGTGACCACCTTGTTGTGGTTGGAGGCGTAGGAATACTGAGGGGAAATCTTTGTAACTAATAGTCGTATTAGGGTCATATTGTCTGCACCATCTAGTCCGAAGTCTGAGAGTAGGTGTGTTGGCGGCTTAATTCTTAAGAGTATTCAAAACTGGACTAGGTCCCGGGGTTTTTCTACGAGTTTGTAGTTTCCTCGTTAACAAAATCTTGTGTGTACTTTACTTTATTTCCGCATTATATTTGAGCCATCTTATATAATTAAAGTATCGTACTTGGTTGGTTGACATAGTCTTTCGGATTCTTGTATTGACTCCCTTGTGCGAATCAATCAGATCTGAAGGAGATCTTGTTCTTGAGTTTTTGATTACAGGAACCGGTCAAGGTTTGACTTATAGGTGGACTAAACGAAAAGATTGGTGGTGTACTCGGTACCCTCATCTTATCAATTGGTACCAGAGCGGGCAAACACCTTAAGATCTAACAATTTGTGTTTGGCTCGATCCACCTATAAGAATAACCATGAATAAGAATAATGATTCTAGTTCAGTCAACGTACCTGAAAGATTTGACGGGACAAACTATCTCTGGTGGAAATCCGCTATGCGGTCCTTTCTTTTGTCTAAAGACTTTGAAACCTGGACGTTGGTTGTCAAAGGATACTCTCGTCCTTTTAAAACTGGTTCTACGTCCGAATATAAAGAACTAGTTGATCTAGAAGGCGATGAGCAGACAAAAGTTAAGAAAATTTTTTATGGACTAAATGCCATTATTCATGCGATTACTCCAGATCTCTATCATCACGTGTCTACGTGTGAAACCTTGAAAGAGGATTGGGACATCTTGGAAACCGTATTTGAAGGGAATACCTCTGAAAAGGAAGCCCGACTGAAAACCCTCGCTTCTGATTGGGAAAATCTTCGTATGAGTGATGACGACACCTTCGAGGAATTCCACCTTAGACTATCTGAAATAGTGAATGCCTCATTTTCTTTGGGGAAAACTATTCCAGAGAAGGATATCGTGTGTAAGATACTCAGGTCTCTGCCATCCAGTTACGAAGCTAAAAACATGCCATTCTAGAGGCTAATGGTGATCTCTCCCGATTATCTCGAAGTACTTTGGTCGGTAAATTGCGAATATTTGACCATGAACATTTGTCTGAGAAAAACAGAAAAACTCTTTTTAGTCTCAAAGCAAGCAATTGCTCAGAAAAGTCTATTGAAGAGGGTTTAGAAGATGATGATACTGAAACCAATGTTGAAGAATTTATCTCACTCTTCTCTCAACAATTCAAATGACTTTGGAGACAAAATAGACGAAATCCCTCCAAACGTTCATAGAATAATCCTCGCAAGAGAAACATTCCTTCCAAAGAAAAATAGGAAACTTGGGATGATAATGACAATGTACCACAATGCTATAAATGTCAAGGATTCGGTCATATCTCTCCCGAATGTCCAAACAAAGATCCAAACTGGAGAAGGCAGGCCTATGCTGCTACACTGGACTACGTCTCTGATACAGAATCAATCATGGATCACTTCACATCATTTGTTGAATACAAAATGGCCATCGAAACTGGTAATGTAAATTCTTCTCATCGCATTCTAGAAAGGTTGAATGCTCAGGAATTACTGTTAGAAGGTTTTTCTCAGAGACTGTCTGATTTAGAGAAAAGTGTTCAAGTCATTACTTCAAAACATTATAAATTTTATGAATGTTTCTCAAACCAGATAAATACTGTTGAACAAACTTTTGATTCCTTAAAACAAAAGGATAATGTTCTTGATGAAATAAGTAATGATATTCGTAAGTGTCAAACTAACATTAGTAAAATGAAGAACACTCTCTCCCAAAATCACAGAAGAAACAATCACCACGTGCAAAGTTCTAACAAACCAAGCACCATGAAGAAAATCCCATCTTGTAAAAATTGTAAGGAACATAAAAATTCGTCTCATTAACGAAATCATAAACCAAACCAAAGGTCAAATGTTCTTGCACATAACAAGAAGAAGGGAGATTCTCGGTATTATCACCTTCCTAAATCCCAGAAAGCAAAACATTCTTCTAACACAAACTCGAGTATAAAACCCTCAAAGGAAATGATTGAAATGGATAATCTTATAACTAGTTATAAAAGGGTTATTATTAAAATGGATTCGGAAATTACCAAGATAAATTCGAATTCAAAAACTAGTAATATCTTGCCCTCAATAGATTAACAAAAAAGTGTCACATGTGTCATATAAATATAGAGAATTTTATTCATTTATTTTAAACCTTGCTAAAATTGGAAGATATCTGATAATTTCCTTTAAATATCTGACACATTTCTGTATATAAGATTTTAATTTCGAAATTAATTAGAAAAATCTTAAAAATATTATATACTCGTTCAATTCCTAATATCTTTTGAGGAAGTATATATATCCATGTATACTCAAGGAAAGATCACTCTTGGTTCATTTCTGGAACTATGTCTTCATCTGGTAGTGGTTCTCACAAGTCGAATGAAGCATGGACGATTTTGTTCGCAACAAAAGAGTTCGTTTCGAATCTGATGATGACAATACTTGTGAAAACAATGAGAAATCGGAAGATTCAAAAAGTGATCTATCCCAGTCCTCTGTAGAAGATTATTTCAAGAATATCTTGATCAAAATGGAGATGGTATAGGATGAGGTAAGAACAACTGATAGGGATTGGAAAGATAGTGTGAAAACCATGAATGCAAACCTCATTTCCTTTGAAAATAGGATAAGCGCTGTTGAGAATGACCTGGAGGCATATATATCTCAACCCGTTGTAGAAGAAGGTGTTCCCGATACTCCTAGATAGAGAGATCATTGGAAATCACATATAATCTTCTTCCCTATGTTTCGAAACTATTAAAAATAAAATAAAGATTATTAAATATAAAATAAAGATTATTAATAGATTTTTATTTTTTGGTATTTTTCTGTTTCGTAAACATTAAATAAAGTTTATTATTATTTACTTACGTCTGATTCGAATCTGTTCATGATAAATTAATTAAAAAAATAAAAATATATTTGTGTGTGTATGTTGTATTTGTTGACGCAGTTTCGAATCAATTTTCTGAAAAATATAAAAAGTAGAAAATCAGAAAACCTAAATAGTACGTGAGTTTCGAATGCAACATAGAGTTAATATTTCCGAATCTATTATGAATATATGTTGCAGGTTATCAAGATAATTCTTTTATCTCATATGGAGCTGATCTGTATTGTTTTAATATCTTGGTACCAAGGCCTCCTTATGTTTGTGGCTGTTATGTTTGTACTAACATTTGTGTTGCAGGTATGAGTATAACTATGTAAGGAGGATATGGATTTTATGCTAGTCACAATACTATTAGATATCCTTGTGTCTTTTAGACTAGGAGTTATAGTATACGCAAAAATCAATGGTTTTGGTATAATCTAGTATGACTACGGACGTGTTCGAAAACCCAAAACCTAGTTTAAATCTTTCTTTGGTAAAGACTGTTCCGTTGTTCTCATGTTCGAGGGAATGACAACCAACGGGGGAGAGTTCTTTTGTGAACTTATGCTTAATAGAAATATATCTTTAGGGGAGCGTGGTTGTGAAATATATAGGGAATATAATTGTTATCTGCTTATATCTTTTGTATTTCCTGACAGGTTGCTTGAGTTTATCATTATATATATATATATATTTTGTGTAACTTATCGAAATGTTGACCCGTGTGATTGCGATCAGTCTCATATGTTGAATCGAGTTCTCTGAACTTGAGCATTTATCTCGTACCCAGATATTTTCGAGACCCTTTGTCAATTATGATTGACAAAAAGGGGGGGAAATATTGATAGCTTGACTTCGGTTAGTGCTTGGTCTTTGACAAAGCAGTGTCATATGGGGAGAAAAATGCATGCGCGTATATTGAAAAATGAATGAAAGCATGAACTAAGGGGGAGTAACACTTGATGTTACTAGCACTGTAGACTTTCGCGTTGTGTTGCAGTGATAACAATACGTCGGAGAATGATAGACACCGAACTTACATTCAGGGGGAGTAAGTGTATTGGTTATCAATATTTTTCGATAGTACATATATTGTTTGCAGACTGACATATTTTGCAGGTACTATTGGTGTGTAGTCAAGCTAAGTAGAAGAACTCTAAGTGTAGAACTTAGGTTTGAAATTTCTCGTTCATCTATGTAAAGAGTTTTTATCACTAAAATTGACCTAGGGGAGATTGTTAGAGCATGGCTCGGTCAACGTCACTAAGTGTTGGTATGTCAAGCTTAGTTGTCAACTTTAGTGATCAAAGCTCGACCGTTAAACAACACACAATTAGGTGAAGTTATGTGAGAGAGTTGTCTTTAGGTTATGAAAGATTTTGGTAGGATTTTAAAATCACTGGTTGAAGAGTTGAAGAAAGACTGAAGATCAAACGAATACATCCGGCTTCATCATTCAACAGGTTAGTGAATCTAAATAACACGATTCCATTATCTTTTACACTTGTGCTACAAAAGACATAACCATAACTCTCAGCTTGAGCTTTACGTTATGACTTGATCACTCGTGATCAGTGTGTCTTAAGATAACTCCACTTTATCGCTTGCGGTATTTGTGTTGAAGTTATGACGTTCCATATTTCTTAGAGCTTTCTTATCTTCTCCGTCTCTGAGTTAATATAAAGGTTTTTCCTAAAAACTTTCGAATTGGATATAGCAATGTGATGTTATCTAGGTAGTACTACAAGATTTAAGCGATCACAGTATTGTGTCTCTTCTTACCTAGTCTGGATCTGTCGGATTGATTGCATATATTTATATGAGCCAATGTAAGAGAGATCATGACTCACACTGATGTTGTGTAGACTCGAAATACTGTTGTTTCAGAGATTCGAATACGACGTCCTGATTTGGCTCTGAACTCTGAAGTTCTGAATCATTTATTTGATTCTGTATATGAACATGGTGTATGCCATATCTCACTTCTGGATTCCGAAACCATATTTGTGTATCTCAACTTATGAATTTTCAATGTTCGACACCAAACATTTGAGTAGAATTTAATATGTGTTTCTTGTTTCGAAACCTTAAACAAGGTTTTGTTAAACAAAATCTAGATTTCGAAACCAAGCTTTAGGTTTCGCTATATTGAAACTTGTTTTGGGAACCTTAAAACAGTTTCGGTCATATAATGAACTTTAGGTTCCGAAACCTTAAATTGGTTTCTGCCAAAACTGACGTACGTTTCGAAACCTTAAAATGGTCGACTCAGAATGCGTATTTCGAAGTTCAAACTCTATCATTTTGATTTGTGCTTCAACGAATTAATGAGTTTGATATTCTCGGTTTGAAGTTTGAATTCATTCATCTTCAATGTGCAACTAAGTGAGTTTGAGCCATCATCTGGAAAATGTTTAGTCGCTCTAGTTAGTGAACACATTATTACGGATCAATATTGTATGTGATTAAATCTTCGTATGCTTTACTACTTTATCAAATATTCATTTGATTGTTCATTTGATTTTTTTATTTGAATTCTTGGATATCATTAACGTGACATCTATATTGGAATAAAGAATTCTGGAGATTTAACATTTTGCTAGTTACTCGTGGAATCTCGCACTGTACTTGCAATGGTATATTTATTTGCGTGATTCAGAACGTCTGAACCTTTGTGTTCACTTAAGCTTAACAAACAAGGCTTTGTCCACGTTTGTTATGATGCGTTTATGCGGAACATTGAACCACGTTGGACCAGATCCCACTTCCACCTAGGTTCGTCTGGTTAGCCCAACAATACCAAGGAAGTAATGTCGACTATATAAAGCTGGTGACGACATTAGGAAGTAATAATATCTAAGGAGATTTTCGAAACTCAGGACACGATTTCGAATTGAGATCTTTCCCAGGGATCATATTTGGTAAGCACCATATTTCGAATTAAATCGAAATATCCAAATATACCTATAGATATTATTTGCTTTGATTGTTCTTGGCTAAACATGTTTCGAAAATATATTTTCTTTATGGAATATATTTTTCTTAAATGTAAAATGCTAGAGTATTGGTTCTCATTAAAATCTATGAGACTAAATGGGGAATTTCGGAACTATTATGTAAATGTGCTTTGTGGTATTTCCAAAATTAAATTTGCCTCATTTCAAAGCTAAAGCCTTAGTCAATATAAATAGGAGTGGTATCTCTCCTAAAAGCTTTATCCATCTAACCATGCTCTTCTTCGGAATTGTAAGCTTGTGTTGCCGCTTTTCTTTTCAGTTACCTTTGAGGTTTTGCTCTCGGTCTAGAATTGCATGTAAGTCTTCTGTTGGGATCGAGAAGCCTAGAAGTACCTCTTACGGGAAACTAGTTTATGTTTACTAGTCTTCTTTGTATTGTACTTGTGTTCAGTTCTATCACGTCTATCAAACCTAACGATCTTGTTTATTCTAAGGTCCTTCTCTTCTGATATAAAGCCACTCAAAATCGTTGTGATTAGAACATACTCTTTATCTATTAACCTGGATTTGTCAGCAAGCCGCTTTCGGTTTGTGTGCGTAACCTATATGTTAGGGCATTTTTCCGGTCAAACCCACTAGCGTTGGTATGTCAAGCTAGTTGTCAGTTTTAGGTGTCAAAACTCAATTCTTGATTTAGCCTACTAGAGTTTAGATTTCGGAAATGGGATATAGACAAAGTAGTAGAGACCTTGAAGACGAAGACTGTGAAGACAAAGAAGACATCAATTATTCTTCATCGACAAAAGGTTAGTAGGAGTTATGACTTTATGGATATTCTTCTATTCTACTTTCTCTATTCTTTCGAAATATAGTCGACTACTTTAGTAGTGATAATAGCGATTGAGATCGTATTCTTGTGTAACGTGGCCTTGTGTCATGACCAGTGTTTGATCCCACAAATACTGTGAGTACAAGAATGTATGAGATAGATTCGACGCCATGTGTCCATTGCAATGGTTTGCTTGCAAACTGTTAGTTGGATATGGATGAATCTAAAGGAGTACTCTTGAGCAAAGAGTCCATGGATCACAGCTGAGGACGTTCTCACGTCTAAGTTCTGGCTCAGCCCAGTACTTCCAGCGGAATCCAGATTTGACGAAATCTGACAGGCACACGGTTCACGAACCGGTTTGCGTACCAGACACTCGGAAATTCTCTGAGTTCGAGATGGCTATTTTGTTCAAGTACGTGAACCTGACGGTAGCAATCTTACTGGTGTCGGATTTAGTGAATATTCTCCTAGAATTTCACCCTGAGTCAAATTCCAAAACTCCTTTATCTCTTAGATGGACTTGTGTAAAACATAAATACCTTTTGTGTTCCATCTAACGATCCCCAATGAGTCAATAAGATAAGATTATCTCTGGTCTGTTGGATTTCTATCTTGAAGTTTTTTGAGACAACAAAACACTTGGCAGATAATTCTAAAAAGAATTCCAATTGAGATTAATCTCTATTACTTGGTTGGCAAGTTTAGGGTTTCCTTAACTTGTGGGACAAGTAATTGATTGCTTAATTCCAAAGCAACATATCTTATTGAGTGCTATAAATAGAGGTGTCTACGGACAAATACCGCAAGCATCAAGCATACGTGAAGGTCCTTAGGGAAGGTAACGTAAACTCTTTTCACTTCGGTGAATACTTGTTGTGGTATAGTCATCCTCTATAGGTTGCAGCTCCTCTGGGAACTCCCTACGACTATAAAGACTTCTCTTGAGAGTTGGGAAGCACAGGTAGGAGATTGAAACCATCTTTGGTTGAAATCGGATTAACCTGTAACCTTGGTAACCTGATCACGTTCTTGTTTATTCTAAAGTTCGTCTCTTCTGATATACGGCTATTCAAGAACTGATACGTTACTCAACAAGGTTGGAAAGGTAGTAACGCACGGCTGCACTCGGTGTTGTAAGACCTAGTTGGCTCCAGTTATATAAGTTCCTTGAGTGGTTCTTCATGTATAACTGAGGTAGATTCGAATTGGGCATTGCTTACTTGGTTTGCGTGTCAGCCCCGATTCAAGAAGTAGATTTCCGTATGACCTGGATTTAACAATCCGAAGGAAGTCATCTTGTGTATGGTAAACTGATAGAGGACAGTTACACCATATGTCAACAGTTTGGTTGAAAAGCCAGTATTGCTGACACAAGCCTTTGGCATCGGTCAAAGCAACTCCTAGGCCTGTAACGGACGTCAGCTAGGGGAATCAAGTGCGTGACGATCTGTGGGGGATCCAGAGACGTAAGGAAGGCGACAGTAGCCAATTTGCGTGGAGGGCTTGAGTTGGACTCTGCTACATCCCAGACCGAAGTTTTATAGTAGGCTAGTGTTTGTAGTCAGTTTGTACTGGGCAGTGTTCAAACTGGACGAGGTCCCGAGGTTTTTCTGCAAGGCAGTTTCCTCGTTAAAAAAACGTTTGGTGTCTTGTGTGCTTTTACTTTCCGCATTATAACTCTGATTTATAATTAAAGCACCAAGTAGTACGTTATTGCCTAACTGTTGAGATTACTCCAGTTAGAGGTTTGGATATTGATTTTTGAGATCGTCCAGACTTTTACCATAAGACTCACGAGCCAAAACGAAAAGTTGGTAGTATTTCGGTACCCCTTCTTTTTCAGTTGGTATCAGAGCAGGTGAACACATTAAAGACGTAACTGTCTGTGTTTATCTTGGCTTGTGAGTCATGGATCAAAGCGTAAGAGCTTGTAACGTACCACCAAAGTTCGATGGCACAAACTACCTATGGTGGAAGACTGCAATGACTTCGTTTTTGCAAGCCCGAGACTTCAAAACTTGGGTTTATGTCGTAAAGGAATATATACCTCCTACTGTTGTAGTTGACGGTAAAACTGTTCCTAAAGACATAGCGGTTTATGATGATGTGGAAACACTCGCCGCTAAGCAAAACTATGATGGGCTTAATGCTATCATTCATGCAGTTACACCTGATCTATCCCATCACATAGCTACATGTGAAACCTCTTTTGAGGCTTGGAAAAGATTAAGGAATGTATTCGAAGGTAATACAGCAGAGAAAGAAGCTAGACTTCAAAATCTCATGTCCGATTGGGAAAACCTTCGAATGCTTGAGGATGATACCTTTGAAGAATTTAATCACAAATTGTCTGAAATAGTCAATGCCTGTCACACTTATGGTAAAACTATTCCGGAAAGGGACATTGTGGGTAAAATTCTGAGGTCGCTACCATCAAGGTACGAATCCAAAAAGCATGCCATCCAGGAGATGCATGGCTTAGACATAACAAGCAGTGACCTTGTAGCTAAGCTAAAGATATTCGATCATGAGCGAAAAGATAACCCCAAATCTATCGCTTTTGAGGCAGTGGGCACTCCGTGCACCTCCTCACCACAGAAATCGTCTTGGGCTGATGAGTGCAAAGACCTTGACGATGAAGAAGTAGACAGTGAACTGTATCTGATAACACAACAACTGAAAGATCTTCTCAGATCTAGAAGAGACAGGCAATTCAGGGGTAGAAGGCCCTTACCAGCTTTGAAACCTAATCCTGACAGGGATGAGGATGACCTAGCTTAAGTGCAATGCTTCAAGTGTCAAGGCTTTGGACACATGAAAGACGTTTGCCCTAGTAAGGACTACTTCAAAAGGGATAATGCTCTCTCCGCTCGATTCGATGATATGCCTGACCAGCATGAATTCGAATTAGATTTTGGAGAAACCGCTTTAATGGCAGGGACTTCAGATGAACGATCTAAACATGATGATTTGAAAAACATTTTAATTCATCAGTTGATCGACAAGAGCGAGAACCTTGTTCAAGAAAAATATCAGTTAAAATCTGATCTTGAAAAGGTAGAGAAAACCCTTCTCCTGAAAGATCAAGAACTTAAGAAATTAAGTGATGATCTCTCCTCAACTTTGTCCTTGAAGGATAAAGAGATTGATACCCTAAAAGATGATCTCCAAAGGCTCTCTGGTAGCTCAGATAAAGTAGCAGCAATGTTATTTGGTCAAAAAGCCTTTGGAAATACCAATGGATTGGGGTTCAATAGTAACACTTACACCAAGAACAGTACTTTCATAATGGATGGATCCAGTCCTCCATCTAATGAAACACACAATGGTGTACCTGAGAAAGCTAAATCTCAGGATGGAAAACCTTCCAAGAATTGTCACTACTGTGGCAAATCTGGACATGTCCAAGGAAGGTGTCGGCTTCTTAAGGGAAATAGGAAAGCTGTATATAAGCTTCAAGCCGACATGGATAGAATGAACAAAGCCCTGAAGCAATTCAAGGGAGCGTTGAAAAACGTGGAAAGTTCAAGAGGAAATGACAAGGGTAAGAAAAACTCTCAGCCCGAATCAGTCACCAGCAACCACTCCACAATCAACACCCCATGTGAGTCTAGTACTCACACTTTAACTGCCTAATCGCAGTTAGGGGATGCATCCTCACACTAAGACTTGTATGTGTGAGGCATGCAGTTGATATCAGGAATTCGTTCCTGGTATGGTGGTTGTTCAAGTCATACTATAAACATATTTTCAAGTTGAGATTACTCCATGAAAATTTTGTTTCTGACTGATAAAGTCTGTCCGACAGACTTCTGGATCTTTAGGTTTGCGAAGCGGTTCCCGAACCGGTCCGTCGCAAAAATATGGAAGATTCCCTTAAGTCTTTCAGATAAACTAAAACTCACTCCTCTTGAAAGATATATATATATGTCGTTCATACATCCAGTAAGTCATAAACAAGATGGCTTACCCTACAAGAAGTGTTACGAGGAGTTGTAAAAGTGAAGTTGTGAAAGTTGAGCTCTGTGAAGGGATTTCAAGCAAGAGAAAGAGAACTCCTGCAGAAACCTTGGATTACCTCCACAAGTATCCAAATCCAGAGACTCATGCTATGAACTCGAGAGAAACAATTGATGGATATACACAGTTGAGAAAATACTTTCTGTATAAAATCGATTACGAAAGGAAGAAAGCTTTATTCCATGAAGACAAAGCCAAACACTTCAGGAAAAGCTATACTCATTATACATCATTGTTAAGTACTCTAACCGGTCTTTCTGAAGAGGAAGCTAGGAATACGCATATCATAGATGACTTCTTTGATGAGGTCATATCTCGAGATGATGAAGGCAAAAGTTGAGGTCATATAACTTTATTCGTGTCTTCATATGATTTAGTAGTTTGCCTTTCATGCTTTTTAGAGTTTTTCAAGCATGTACTACTTTATTCCTGTACGAGTAGAAAATCTGCATAAGCACCCAAGGTACTAAAGCCATCAGATCTACTCGCACATACAGTATTTAGATGAGAATCGATGGTACGAAGACCATAAGAACAACACCGAAGTGATATGAACAGTAATTAAAGACCTTATTCAAATAGTACATGCAAAATATAAGAAAACTTTCTGTGTATTACTAATGCTGAGATTACATGAGTTAAACCCTAAGGAACCAGAGGAGATTACCAACCTAATCTCTCTCTCGCTACTTAGGCTCAACCAAACAAGAATCCAACCCCTACAACGTTTTCCAAGCTCGCCTTATATAGGCCGAGCTTGGGTGGTTTACAGCTAATAAAGACAAAAGACTCAATTGTGGTGGTGTCAGTTTCTGTCGAGTAAGGAGGTTTACACTCCGAGGCTAAATCCTGGGCTTCGGTCCCTTGACGCAGTCCGAACCCTTTCCCTCTGAGTCTTTTACTTTGCTCATGCGTAGCTTCTTTCCCTTTGACGGTCCGAAGACATCGCTGCCGTTCTTCTCGGTGTGGTTCTCTCGGCATGGTTATTTTCCCTGGATGCGAGACACGTGGTCCGACGGGTTTTACCCCCTACAGTTTGCCTCTTTTCTTATCCAAAGGTCGAAGGGGTTTGGAGAAGAAAACCCTTGGCGTTCCGTCTTCTTCGACACGTGTCCTCACCTTAATTCCTGACTGACACATGTACCTTCGCGTGCTTTTCGAAACCCTTTCTCTTCCTTTGACCTGCCACCTGCTGCGTAGGTTTTTTCTCTTTCTATTTAAACTTGTCTTGTCACTTCTTCTTCCCTCTCTCTTTTCTCTGTGTTATTTCCCGAAGTGGTTGAATCTTCTCTGCTCTGTATTTTCTTGAACCCATGGTGAGTTTTTTGAGTTTATCACCATCGCTTTGATTTGATCTCCCCCCTTAACTCTTTTCTGTTTGCAGGCCGCCGCCGATGCTCCTGCAACTGCTTCTTCAGGCCCTTCTGCTACTAAGGTACTGCCTTGCAAATTGGTAGATCCCCAGAAGATGGGATGGGAAGAAAGGGCTCGTATCTACGGATTTAAGTCGTCTCTTTTTTCCTGCACAAATTTAGGGAGGAAGATTATATCCCCAGAATTGCTGGTCGATCAAAAGTGTAGTGATAGAAGATTAATCGTTTCCGGTGAACAACTCGGCGCCGGACTTCCCATTCCTTTATACAATCCATCCAACCCTCTTTTTTATATGATTTATTCCAAAATCAATCCTCCCTGCGGAGTGATGCAATTGAACGGAAACTCCATCCGTGTCATTAGTGAGTGGGTTGCTCGCTCGGAGGGTAAATCTCATTATTATAAAGAGCTTCCTAAGGAACTCCGACGTTCTCCCGAGTACTGGACAGTCGCGAATTTCTTTCAATGTTACAAGGTGGAGAAATCTTTATCCAAAGAGAAAGCTCCTTGGAGTGTGAGTTTGGGCAAGATAGCCGATTCTTCTAATCCCCTTGGTGACGTGGATCTTTCGGGATTCAAAAAGAATACCCTTCTTCGTCACTCTAGCGATGAGGTGTGGTTCACGAAGCCTATGCTCATCGAAGGTCCTGTCTTGTATGGATACGAAGATGAGAAGAAGAGAATTGAGCGCAAGAAGTTTGAAGCTCATCATAATCTTCCCGTTGTTGATTTCTATAAAATTTTCTTCTCCGAGGAGGAGCGTACCAAATCTCAGGTGAAGATTGCTCAAGCCAAAAAGAAGGTAGGATGCAATTTTGAAATTTCTTTGTTTATCCTCCTTTTGGAGATTTATCCTCATCCAAATCATGTTTTCAGAAAGCGGATAAAGCGAAGGCGAAAAGTCAAGAAACTTCGGATGAAAGTAATGCTCCGAAGAAGAAAAGAAAAAGATCTTCGAAGTCGGCGCCTGCTGATAAGGGGGAAATTAATCAGGTGATAAACACTTCCTGCCTCAGTTATGCGTTAGGTATGGATATTTGCCTCTGTTTAGAACCTGATAAATTGGCTGCTTGTCAGCAGAGCGATGAGTTGATCGATAGTGGCGATACTGCGAATTTATCCCCTAGTGAGCCGAGTCGAAAAAAGGGTAAGACCTTGGCTACGAAGAGGAAGAGTGCAGATGCCAGTCGTCCTACAACCACAGTTGTTACCCGAAGGCAAAATCGGAGACTTATCATTAACTCAGATGACGAAGAGACCGAAGATGATAGGACTCCCAAGGGAGAGAATCTTAGCCGAGGAGTAACAGGGGTGTTGGATTCCCGAACTGTGGTACCCTCGGAGGGACGTTCCTCTTTCGACGGCGAAGCTTCTCGTCTTGACCAACCAGAAATAATTTTGAATCAGTATGGGTCCAACATTGGCACCCCATTGGGTGTCTTCGCATCGAGTGCTCCTTCAATTCCTAACGCTTTCAGCCAGCATTCGTGCCTTGGTTCCAGGAGTCAGATTTCTGTAGAGCCGAACGCACGTCGGAACCCTCCTGCGAGTGATCTATCTGGTCTTTTGAGAGCGTATTCAATGGATCCTCGGAAGCATCCTTTGGACCCTGCTGTGTCTGGCTTTCTTGCCCAAGTGTTTTCTGGTTCTTTGGATAAGAATTCTGTTACTTCTGTTGCTGCTTACCATCAATCATTTGCCGAAGCTGTGAGTGTATTTTCTGTTTGTTGTTTTTCGTTTTGTACGCATGTTTGGCATGTTGCTTATTGATGTTTTTTCCTTTCCCTTGCTTGTAGCAAAAATATCTTGGAAAGTTTTTGGTTGATCTTGCTGATGCCCGAGGCTTGGAGGTTTCTCAATGTAACAAAGACATTCAACTTTTGAAACAAGAGAAAAAAATCTTACGAAGGAAGTAAATGGCCTAAAGGAAAGCCTTAAGATTGCTGTGTCCGAGCGAGATAGCTTTAAGGAGGATGCTGAGGTGCCGAGGGAACGAGCTTTTAAACTTGATGAGGAGCTGAATCAGGCTCTCAGTTTGTGTGATAAAAAGGATGTTGAGATTTCTTCCTTGGAAGATTATATTGAAGAGGAGGGAGATCGCACCTCTCTGTTTAGTCGTGGCCATGTCCGAGTTGTGTGTAGAAGTATGGGTATTCAACCACCCTATTATTATGACGGTGTGAATGATCCAGATGCGGTGCTTGAGTCTGATATAGATCTTATTTCGACCTCCGAAGCTGAGTTTATAATATCTGAGTTGCAAAAGTTGAGGGTGGCGGAGAATGCCCAAGCAGTGAATGACAATGTTAATAGTGGGTTGGGGACTGAAGGTCAAGAAACTATTAATTTGGAGCAAGAGGCTGATGATGGTGTCGACTCCCGAGATCTGGGTGTAGTTGACGGAAGCATTAGCAAAGAGCCAGAAGGTGATAAAGGTGGTGATGGGAGTGCGAAGGTAGACAACGAGCTTTCTGGCGGCGAGCCGAAGGAGATGAAGTGTACTGATGCCTCTGGTAAAGGCTCCGAGGTTTCTGCCGAGGATCGAGATCCCGTGGATGTCCTTAATAGTATGATGGGTTCTCAGTTTATGTCTTTGTTTGTAAAGAATGACAGCGATCCTGCGGTTTCGGCCAGAGAGAATCCTTAGAGTGCTTTCTGATTGATTTTGATGATCCTTTGTGGCGACAATTTGTTTAGTACAGGAAGTGTGTTTTCTTCTTCTATCTTGCTAGATTCCTTCAACTTCTTTGTGTACTGAATATGATGTTTATGCATTTTGTTGCTTCTCTTTTCTTTTAAATGCTAGCCTTCTTTTTTCTACTGCTGTTTTGTGCTTCGCTTTTGATTTTGGGAGTGTTGTTTGTAAATGGCACATGTGGCTCCTTGAGGTGCAACTTCGGGGCTTACTTCGATGTAAGAGAAAGTTACCAAGCTAGTGGGGGCATACGGGTCACCCTTCCAAAAGGCCTTGAGTTACTCGCACTGGTTTCAAGCAAAACACTGGCTATTGATTTGCGTGGGTATCCATGTTTCCTTAATGTGTTAGGCAGGCCCCGAGAATGTTTTGTAATTATATTCTTCGGAGGGCATGATAGTGCCCTTGTTACCTTTGGCCTTAGTACATGTAGTGACTTGGAATGGATACCCCATTTTTCAATAATAAAGCAACACAATGGGGGAGTGCCGGTCAAAGCTGGAGCTTAGACATGGTACCTTTCTCCTATCGCGGCCTAAAGTTCGACCCCTCCAAATCTTTTATACCTCTCCCTTTTTGAGGCTTGAGTTTTTATAAAGGGTCCCTCGACTGCGTACTTCGTCATTGGTTTTGAAGACGAAGCAGCTGCCTCGGGGTTCCATCTTCCTCTATAGGTAGATGTTAATCCCATTTATCGTCCCCTCGGCGCCCGAGGATGTTTACTCCTCGTGGCCGGTTGGTAGTAAACACGAGTGTATCGTCGGCTTATGTAGCCTTGATTCAAGGTGCCCACCGCTATCGGGGTGTCTTGTGGGTAGAGGACCGTGCCATATAACTCGTAGGGCCCTTACGATTTATATGGTCATCGGCTCTGTGCCTTCCATTCGAGGACTTTTTTATTGTCTGGCGTTTTTATGCCTTTGGCGTTACAGCCTGTATGGCGTTTTATGCCTTTGGCGTTACAGCCTGTTTGGCGTTTTATGCCTTTGGCGTTACAACCTTTGCGATGGTGTTGATAATATTCTGGATTTTGACTTCGGTGTGAGCTGCATCAATGAGTGCTATTTTCATTTATTTAATCTCTTCGGATGTTGCTTACAAATAGAGCTATTTTCTTAAGCCAAATGTTTCAAATGTCTCCCCTCCACTGGGGTTTTCAATCGTTGTCCTTCAAGGTTAGTCAGACTGTAAGTATCGTTTCCGAGCTGTCTTTCAATGACGAACGGGCCAACCCAGAATGGTTCCTGTTGGATGCTGCTGTTTTTGCTGGACTCGCCTGATTGCTCATTCGGGGTCCGAGGGTTGTATGCTGCCATGAGGAATCGTTCTCTGTTTTTCAGGTTCGGCTTCTCTTCAGCTCCTTCCTGTTTTAGGCTTGGCATTCCAGCTTCGATGTCAGCTATGAATTTTGCTATGCTTTCATCTGATATCTTCGGACTCTTAACTGGCTCCGAGCATTCCTTACTTGCTTCTTTTGCTTGTACCTCGATTTGGTGGCATGCCCGAGCCTCGGAAGGGTCACCTCGGATTTCAGCGATCCCAGTTGGCGTTGGGAATCGAATCTTTTGATGCAAAGTGGATGCGACTCCCATGATACTATGTAACCATGGTCTTCCGACAATGGCATTATAGGGGGATTCAATATCCACCACACAGAATAGAGTTGGGTGTTTCTCGCTACTGGCATGAACTGTGAGCATTAACTTTCCTCGGGGCGTCGACGACTTTCCATTAAAACCAAATATATTGTAGACCGAAGGCACGAGAGCAGCTTTCTTGCCCTTCATTTTGTCAAACGTCTGTCCAAATAATATGTCCACGGAACTCCCTGGGTCCACCAATACTTTAGTCATGGATATCTTTCCCATTTGCAAGGTGATAACCAAAGGATCATTGTGCAGTCTGCCATCATTGGGAATGTCTGCCGCTGAAAAGAAAATTGGCTGCTTCTGCCATTCCTCCAAACGAGTCCTCGTGACTACACTGAGTATCTCTTGTCCGTCCAAGTCTCTTTTGTGGATGCGCCCATTCTGGATTCCCTCTAGTCCTTTCGAATGAACTATTGAGTTGCAAGCTCCGAATCTTGGTATATCCCTGTCGATGGTGATTACGTAGGCTTCGTGCTTTGCCTCATCCTTGGTTTGTGATTGATTTGGAGGTGGTTGTGGTAATTCCTAGAGGTGTTGAAATTGTCCCCTAGCAATAAAGAAATAGATTTGATCCTGCGCCGTGACGCAGTTTTCCGTGGTGTGCCCATTGAATTTGTGAAATTGGCAAAAATCCCTCGAGTTTTTTGTATGCTTCGGCTGATTTCCTCTACTCCGAGGATATCTTATCTCACTGGCAAATTCTGATTGCTCGATAGTTCGAAGAGCGTCTTCGATGGGTACACAAAGCTTTGGAAGTTTCCTGTCGTGGAACGCAGGAAATCCTGGTTTAGTCGCCCCGAATTTCCTGTTCCCCTGTCCCTGCTGGCTACTGTTTCCTTCAAACTCTCCCCGAGGATTGTTGCCTCGGTTGTCATTGTATTTTCGGTTATCAAGATATTTTCTATCACCAAATTTTCCTTCGGTCCCATATCTACCACTATCATCTTGTCTTTCTCGCTTTGTCATGTCCCCGAAGTGAGTGTTTGCTGCTTGCCCTCGCTCTTCAAGCGACAAATTGTTGATGGAGTGGACTTGCTTTAGGATTGTTTCTTTTCCCAATGCTGCTTGTTCTTTTATTTCCTCCAGAGTGATTCGCTCCTTCTGGTACTTCCTTAGGTCCTGTAATGTTTCGAGGTTCTTCGAAAAGAGTCTGTCGTACAGAGGGTGATCTTTATCTAGAGCGTTTAAGAATGCTCGAACTTTATCCTTTTCGGTGGCTCCATTTCCTACTTCGACACATTGCTCGGTCCATCTGCTCGTTAGACTTTTTGTGGACTCTCCCGGACGTACTCGGATGCTGAATAGCTTCTCCACTCCAGTCTTGGAGGAGTTGTTGTATAGAAAATGCAGAATAAAGACTTTGGAGAGCTCCTCGAAGGATGAGATCGAGCCAGCTGCTAGGTTATCATACCATGCGAGAGCTTCTCCCTTCAAGCTAGAGGGGAAATATTTACAAAGTACTTCATCCCGATTGGCGTAAGCTAGGAAGACTCGGAGGTACATTTTGATATGAACAGTGGGATCTCCAGTACCATCGAAGATGGAGGTGAAAGTGGGCATTGTGCATTTTACTGGAATAGGTAATGAAAGGATTTCCAAACTTAGTGGAGAACGGTTTACGTCGTTCATGGCTTGAGTGAGCTTAATTCTATCACTTGATTGGATTCTGTTGTCGAAAAGCTCGGCTCGCAGTGCTTTAATTTGGTCCATCATACTTGTTATAGTGCTCTTGTCTCGGCATCCTTCCTCGTTGTGTTACCTTCGGTGAATGTATGCATGCTTGCTTTTGTGTACTCTGGAGGAGTGTTCTTTTTGCTAGACACCGTGATTTCATGACCTTTACTGTGGCCCTTGGCCTTTGTGAATGTTTTAAATTCGGAGGGCTCCTTCGGTCGAGATGCGTTACTGGGGCGAGAGTGTCCTTCGCTGCCTCCCTTGTAGTTGGACGCCAATTTTTCCGCTGCCTTCTTGTTAGCCTCGGCCAGTTGTTTCTTTAGCTTTTTTATTTTTCTGTTTTTCAAGATTAATTTTCTAAATTGTTCAGCTCTGATTGTATTTTCTTCGGTAGGATGTTGCTCGGGCATTTCGTTTTCAGGATCAGATTCTTCGTTTTCCTCCTCATTTTCACCATTTTCTTCATGTATTTGCTGTTGTCGTGGCTCTTCAGTTTCTGGAAATCCGTTTCCCTCGGGACCTAAATCCTCTACCACCACTTCGTCTTCGTTTACATGTTCTCGGTGGTGGACTGTGCTAGCCGCTACCTCAGGAGATAACCCTTTACTGGTTGAGAATCTGGTGTTGTGCTGTCTGGATGATCCGGTACCTTGCTTCGAGGAACCTACTCGCTGCTTCGGAGCGTGCTCCGAATGGGAAGCCATTTATCGATGACCTGTCAAGAAAAAAAAAACCCGTGAGGTCCAAGGCGGCTAGCGCAGTGTACTTTGTCGGCCATGTAAATCTATTCTACAACTAACTTTTCAGACGAAACTGAATGTCCTATTTGCCCTTTTTAGATATATCTTTAACTGTTTATTTTGTCTTGTAGCCTAAATCATGCCTTTTCGTCTTGTTCCTTTTATGAAGTTTTATTTCCAATTATAGCGAGAAATTTAAAAACCCTAAAATGGATTTTGACGCATATTATGAAGTTTGAAAACCCTAAAATGGATTTTAATGTATATGATGAAATTTGAAGACCCCAAAATGGATTTTGATGTATATTACAAAATTTGAAAACCCTAAAAATGAATTTGATGTTTATTATGAAATTTGAAAACCCTAAGAATGGATTTTGACGTATACTATGAAATCTGAAAACCCTAAAATGGATTTTGATGTATATTATGAAGTTTGAAGACCCTATAAAGGATGTTGATGTATATTATGAAATTTTAGGACCCTAAGATGGATTTTGATAAATAACATGAATATTTGAAACCTTAAAATGGATTTTGATGAATAACATGGGTTTTGAAAACCCTAAAATGGAGTTTGAGATTCTGCACAAATTGTTTTTTCGCTTGGATTATACACTGCGGGAGTTTTAAAGTCTCTCGGAGATCTATTTCATCATACCGAGGTTATAAGAACTCTTTAAAGAATGACTGTGTCATCTGATGCTATGCTCCAAAAATTCTTAAACACACTAAAGCCTTTAAGGTCATTTAGATGTTTAAAGTATGGGAGCTATTTTCATGAAAACAAACTTTTGAAAAATCTCTGGAGAAGATTATAAAGAAAATAAAACAAAAAATTTGAAAACCCGAAAATTCACAGGCAAACCCTAAGTTGTTTTAATCATCCCTGTTTCTAGCGCCAAACTGTACGAGTAGAAAATCTGCATAAGCACCCAAGGTAGTAAAGCCATCAGATCTACTCGCACATACAGTATTTAGATGAGAATCG
>JAJJMA010337329.1:0-14975 GCA_023529015.1 Papaver nudicaule
TTTTGACACCTAAAACTGACAACTAGCTTGACATACCAACGCTAGTGGGTTTGACCGGACAATGCCCTAACAGGATTACCTTTATCGCAACACTATGAATGGTTAGTAAGGTAAATCATGAGAACATGCTTGACCACAGATGACCCAGGTACGTCATATGCTGGTGTTACCTATAAGCTAAGTTTGCCAAGAGGCTAGGGTACACCACAGGCTGGTATCGTCAAGAATTAGGTTTGACCGAACATACTGGGGAAAGTGTTGGTCAAATAGGCTTGGCCAAGCATTCAAAGGATGGAGCTGGTCAAGTAGGACAAGGGTTGCGCTGACCAAAGAGGACAAGGATTGCGCTGACCAAATTAGGTTTGGCTATGGACTGGCCAGACATGTCAAGGATGGCGCCAACTAAATTAGGTTTGGCCATGCACTGGCCAAACATGCCAAGGATGGCGCAAGCTAGGTTAGGTTTGGCCATGGACTGGCCAAACATGCCAAAGATGGCGCAAGCCAGGGAGGACTCGGCCATAGACTGGCCAGGCATAACAAGGATGGCGCAAGCCAATTAGGGTTTGGCCAAGCATTATAAAAGGTGGCACGTGGCCAAAAGAGGGAGAGCTTGGCCATGGAATGTCTAAGCATAGCAAGGTGGCGTGTGTCCATAGGATGGCACAGGTCAAGGAGATGCTTGGCCATGAAATGCCAAGCATAGCAAATTTTCATGTGTCCATATGATGACGCTGGCCAAGCATAGCAAATTGGCATGTGTCCATAGGATGGCGCTGGCCAAGGAAGAGTTTGGCCATGGAATGGCTAAGCATATCAAATTGGCATGTGTCCATAAGATGGCGCTGGCCAAGGAAGAGCTTGGCCATGGAATGGCCAAGCATAACAAATTGGCATGTGTCCATAAAATGGTGCTAGTTAAGGAAGGTCTTGGCCATGGAATGGCTAAGCATAACAAATTGGCATGTGTCCATAGAATGACGCTGGCCAACAAAGGGCTTGGCCATGAGATGGCCAAGCATAACAAGGGTGGCATGTGTCCATAGGATGGCGCTGGCCAACATAGGGCTTGGTCATGAGATGGACAATCGTAACAAGGGTGGAGTGTGTCCATAGGATGGTGCTGGCCAAGGCGTTCCTTGTCTAACCAGAGTTGCTGCAGCAGTCCTGCTCTCCTGGTTACATGGTGGTTCATCATGCTTTGTTGGATGTTGCAAAAATTTATCTCTTTCACATGGGCTTATTCTAAGTCCATTATGTTGTTTTACAATTTTACCAATATTCTAAAATCCACCATCAACACCTATATTCAAAATACTCGAAGTAAACTTGTGTATACAGAAGTAAATATTTTCCTAGTCTTGCCAATAGGATTCCTTCTTAATAACTATAAATACCAAAGTCGATGATTATGTTTCGAATGATAGCTGAGTAGAATTAAATAATCCATAATGTTACAACTCCTACTAAGCTTTATTGATGAAGATGTAATGATGTCTCTATGTAGTCTTCGGTCTTCGTAATCAAAGTACCCACTACCTAATCTAATCCCAGTATCTGAAACCTGACTTTAACAGACTATATCAAGAACTGTCTTTAGGCATCTAAACTTGACAACTAACTTGATATACCAACGTTAGTGGGTTCAACCGAGTATTTCCCTAACAATCTCTCCATCTGTTAATTATAGTGACAAAACCAATTTTGCATATGGATTTCATAAATATGACACTTTAGCTCAAACGCATCATGTAACTTGATTTCTTGAATTCTTCAACTTCTCCAAAGAGTATCCATGTGTTCGTTTAAGGTCATGTTGAAAAATTCGAAGAAATACACATCTCTTAATAAACTCAACAAGCTGAGTCTAAGTAGACAAAGATGATGATCCACAAGAGTTGTTTGTGCAAGAGTAGTAATCATATCATCTTCAAGTAAGTGTACCAAAACTTAAAGTGATACTGCTCACTTGTTATGAACTTCCCATTAATCTTTACTATCCATTTTATTAAATTTGACAACGATCTCTCAAATTATGTACTCCCCCTTACATGATACTTCGTAGAAGTACTTATGTAGCAATATGGTGTAAATGATCCACGAGAAGGAAAGCCATATATATTCCCCTCTATTTGTCACAAAAATATGACAAACGCATGAGAGATGAGTTTCAAGCCTTTAGAGATATTTCAAGAGTAAAGTCTCCATAACAAGTTAGATGATTCTGTTAGGGCATTGTCCGGTCAAACCCACTAGCGTTGGTATGTCAAGCTAGTTGTCAGTTTTAGGTGTCAAAACTCAATTCTTGATTTAGCCTACTAGAGTTTAGATTTCGGAATTGGGATATAGACAAAGTAGTAGAGACCTTGAAGACGAAGAATGTGAAGACAAAGAAGACATCAATTATTCTTCATCGATAAAAGGTTAGTAGGAGTTATGACTTTATGGATATTCTTCTATTTCTACTTTCTCTATTCTTTCGAAATAGTCGACTACTTTAGTAGTGGTAATAGCGATTGAGATCGTATTCTTGTGTAACGTGGCCTTGTGTCATGACCAGTGTTTGATCCCACAAATTACTGTGAGTACAAGAATGTATGAGACAGATTCGGTGCCATGTGTCCATTACAATGGTTTGCTTGCAAACTGTTAGTTGGATATGGATGAATCTAAAGGAGTACTCTTGAGCAAAGAGTCCATGGATCACAGCTGAGGACGTTCTCACGTCTAAGTTCTGGCTCAGCCCAGTACTTCCAGCGGAATCCAGATTTGACGAAATCTGACAGGCGGACGGTTCCCGAACCGGTTCGCAAACCAGAAACTCGGAATTCTTCTGAGTTCGAATGGCTGAACATTTCGCGAACCAGTACGCGAACCTGAATGTCGGTCATTCTGCCTGGTGTCGGATTTAGTGAATATTCTCCTAGAATTTCACTCTGAGTCAAATTCCAAAACTCCTTTATCTCTTAGATGGACTTGGTTATACAGAATATCTTTTGTGTTCCATCTAACGATCCTCAATGAGTCAATAAGATAAGATTATCTCTGGTCTGTTGGATTTCTATCTTGAAGTGTTTTTGAGCTAACAAAACACTTGGCAAATAATTCTAAAAAGAATTCCAATTGAGATTAATCTCTATTACTTGGTTGCCAAGTTTAGGGTTTCCCTAACTTGTGGGACAAGTAATTGATTGCTTTATTCCAAAGCAACCTATCTTATTGAGTGCTATAAATAGAGGTGTCTACGGAAAAATACCGCAAGCATCAAGCATACGTGAAGGTCCTTAGGGAAGGTAGCGTAAACTCTTTTCACTTCGGTGAATGCTTGTTGTGGTATAGTCATCCTCTATAGGTTGCAGCTCCTCTGGGAACTCCCTACGACTATAAAGACTTCTCTTGAGAGTTGGGAAGCACAGGTAGATTGATCCCTTTGTGGTTGATCAGATTAACCTGTAACCTCAGTAACCTATCTTAGTTCTTGTCTATTCTAAAGTCCGTCTCTTCTGCTATACGGCTATTCAAGAACTAGTTAAGTTACGTAAAGGTTGGAAAGGTAGCAACACACGGCTGCACTCGGTGTTGTAAGACCTAGTTGGCTCCAGTTATACAAGTTCCTTAAGTGGTTCTTCGTGTATAAATGAGGTAGATTCGAATTGGGCATTGCTTACTTGGTTTGCGTGTCAGCCCCGGTTCAAGAAGTACATTTCCGTATGACCTGGATTTAACAATCCGAAGGAAGTCATCTTATGTGTGGTAAACTGATAGAGGACAGTTACACCATACGTCAACAGTTTGGTTGAAAAACCAGTATTGCTGACACAAGCCTTTGACAGCGGTCAAAGCAACTCCTAGGCCTGTAAAGAACGTCAGCTGGGGGAATCAAGTGCGTGACGATCTGTGGGGGATCTAGAGACGTAAGGAAGGCGACATTAGCCAATTCGCTTGGAGGGCTTGAGTTGGTCTCTGCTACATCCCAGACCGAAGAATTATAGTAGGCTAGTGTTTGTAGTCAGTTTGTACTGGGCGGTGTTCAAACTGGACGAGGTCCCGAGGTTTTTCTGCAAGGCAGTTTCCTCGTTAAAAAAATCTCAGGTGTCTTGTGTGCTTTTACTTTCCGCATTATAACTCTGATTTATAATTAAAGCACCAAGTAGTACGTTATTGCATAACTGTCGAGTTGACTCCAAAGTACTCTTTGTCGAGGTCTAACAACTCCAGTTATAAGTTTGGATATTGATTTTTGAGATCGTCCAGACTTAAACCATAAGACTCACGATCCAAAACGAAAAGTTGGTAGTATTTCGGTACCCCTCCTTTTTCAGATTCAACTAAAATATCAGAACGGATATCTCTTAGTTCACTTAATTTTGAAGAGAAAAAGGTACAACTCTCTCATAAATTCATATCCACACACCCACAAAGATATATAATTAAGCATAATTTCATTTAAGAACTCTCCCCCATGTGATGTTATTCACCGTTGAACAACAAGAGATAAAACATCCACAATTGGACAAACAATCTTACGAATAAATTTGTGTCTAAATATCTTTGTTATTGGTTCTCCTTTCCTAACTTTTTTTCTTATGAATGAGAGTATAATTTCTAAATATTGTGAATTAAGAGATTATAAAGATCATCAAAAGTTTTATCTCCTTAGAACAAGGATTCATCATAACTTTTGTGATAAACATAACTTCGATATTCAAGTCATCACCAGGATAACAAAGAGTAGAGTCGTGTAATTCATTCTTTCTAATTGTCTCGATCCTCATGATTTGGAGTGTCCAACAGTTTCACAACAAGAAGCTCTTAGTGAGTTTGATAGTTCTAGCAAGGCTAAAAAAACATCAAATAAAACAACATCCCAAAAGTTAAGTGATTACAAAGATGTTTTTAAAGAGTTCAAACAACTAGAAAGAAGATAAAAGCATAAAGGAAAACCATAATCAGTCCATATCCTCGTCACCAGGAATATGGTGTTCCTCTATGATCTAATAGATTCTGATGGCCATCCTTGGTTCTTCCAGGATAATATAGTTCACAACTTTTTGAAAGCCTTCTGCTTTTAGCTCGAGTCGAGTGATCAGGGATTTCAGTTGCGCAATGCACGGGTCTTTTACAAAAGGAACAATAGTTTAATCTTTCTGAAAAGACGAGGGTACCGAGTACACCACCAAATCTTTTGCTCGACGACGTATTAGACAAACTTTGTACAACCTTTCGGATTCAAAGGTTGGTTTATCAAAGTCTCTTTGTGCGCTGATTAATTCACACACAACGGGAATTAATCCAAGTCTACAAAAAGAAGCTTGTTAACATACACACTGATCTATTTTAAGTATGAGTGCACATACAATTATATTGCGGAATATGTAAATCACACACAAGATTTTGTTAACGAGAAAACTATAATCTTGTAGAAAAACCCCATGACCTCGTCTAGACAAAATGAATACTTTTAAGAATTAATTCACCATACACCCGTACTATCAGGCTTTGGTCACGATGGCTTAGACACTATGATCCAATAACGACAATTACAATGCTTCCCCTCAGTATTTCAACGCCTCCATTCACGTAGTGATCTCACACTTGGAATCCCTTTGAACACCAGATCTAAGAGTTGTTCCACAGCCTTTCATGAAGACTATTGCTACCCGACCTCCAATCAGACGACTTCATTTCCTTCTAAGACTCTTCGAATGGAGCAATCCCACATTCTCTTAGTTTTGTCATTAAGATTCCTTCTTAATAGCTATGAATACCAAAGTCGCCGACTATGTTTCGAGTGATAGATAAGTAGAATAATAAGAGTCCATAATGTCACAACTCATATTAACCTTTGTTGATGAAGATGTAATGATGTCTATGCGTGGTCTTCGGTCTTCGTCTTCAAAATATCAACTACCTAATCTAATTCAATATCTGAAATCTGACTTAGGTAGACTAAATCAAGATTGGTGTGTTTCGCATATAAACTTGACAACTAACTTGGCATACCAACGTTAGTGGGTTCAAGCGAGCATTGCTCTACATTTAAGTATGGGTGCCTCCTCTCCCTCTTTTCTTTTTGAGGTGTTAGCTTATAATATCATATTTTTCTTTCAATATTTATGATCTGGATCAGGTCTTTCACCAAAATATTATCTTTTAAAATCTTTGAAATACAACTTTTCTTTCCTGTAAGCCACTTCTCGGCTTTTCAGTGGCTCTTAATTAACGCAGGTTCGTACATTCTAGAATATGGACAATTATTATCCATTTTCTATATTATGTAACTGGTAACCGCATGTAGTAGGTTTATTTTATACATGTGTTGGTCGATGAATGATTCGGAAAATAGGTGGGTCTCTTGGTGACTTTTTTATACAATCACTTTACAAAACCTCACTTTACAAATCTAGGTTTTTTTTTTTTTTTTTTTTTTTTTTTTTTTTTTTTTTTATGCAGCTCCCTCTGAAACTTTTCCTTCTCAAATTCTTAAGTGAAAAGGGCCGAAAACTCTATTAGAGAATCATTATATCTAATCCAGAAATTAAATTTCCATATCCTCCTTTTTTTTTACTTCAAATACCCTACTAAGTTGAAAATCAAACTCATAAGACCAGAGTCCATCAAATTTCTTAAAGATGTTAAAGAACATCATTACAAATCCGGAGAAGTATCATCATCAATATATCATTTCCAAATTTTTTTTCTCATGCCCATGGTATCTTTAGCTCATTATTTTCTGAGTCTAATTAATCGTCCTCCTAAAAAATAAATGCTAGGTTTTACCATTGCACTACTATTATTCATTTATATAACCCTTCCAAATTGATTTTGGATAACATGAAGATCATGTTATCACGACTATTGACCATGTCTGCAAAAGAGGTAAAGATGGTGCAAGTTATCATGCCACTCTTATAATTGCTCATGGGCATTGGAAATTAGATCCGACTAATATTGTTTCAAACCAAATATTGCATATATATATCACAATTTTAACCGTGTACAAGGTTAATTTCTTTTCCCATTTTTGTAATATCTTGTATCAGTTCAACTAAACGAACCAAATATTTCCTATGACTTAATTGGTAATAATAATGATATTTAAGCCCTGCTATTAATTTCCCACGAGATATTAAATATGCCACACGAGGGGATATTTTTAGGGCATTAGTCTCGCAGTGTACAACAGTGCGGTGTAGCAAATGCGCCCATGGAAAAAGAAAACTAATTAAGTCGTGTGAATTGTTATTAGGGTAATGCAGTAGTGGGTGTATACTTCGATCTTCCCTGTTATTAAATGATCTTGCGCCCTCCACTTCTCCCTCTTCCATCTCTTACGTTACTTTCTTACGAGATCAGGGTCAGTTCAACATTATAAATAGATGACTTAATCTGCTTTCTAAGGAAATTCGGTTCTCAGTTACAACCTTAACAATTTTAGTCGTAAGTTCGTCTTTCTTGAACAATTAAGAAAACTACGAATACTATAACTCGACTACACAAAAACTCACATTCTTCCACTAGAATCATCCAGATCTCCTTATTTCTCTGCTTCCCTCCCTAAAATCAACTCTTATCCTTCTCATGTGACCAAAGAAATATACTCGAACGACAATTTCTTAGTTTAACTGAGTCTGGTATGATTTTGAACTCTCGAATCAAAGTGCTTTTACAGTACATTCTTTTACCCCTAAAAACAGTCTTATAATTCATCCAACACATGCTCTTGTCAATATTGAACTACGTCCACCATTTTTGACTAGCTGAAGGCGAGGAACATGAAGAAGAGATTTAGCGGGGAATTCGAAGAGCTGAAGTTAGACTTTTGGAGAGAAAATTTAAAAATTTGGCTAGGGCAGGAGAAAAGTTATTTTTCTGGTATAAGTTGAGAGATTTTATTTTTTTATGTAAAATAAAATCAAGTGACATTGTACATAAGGTACGTTTTTGTTTAATTTTAACATTACCGCATATGAGGTGGCTTTTTTGGGGGGTTTTTGTGGATACTTAGAGCGTTGTACACAATGCATACATACAAGAGTAGGATTAGCATACACTTACTGTGGCAAATTCAACAACCTAACTCATCTTTTTGTTCTAATATTGTTAGTGTCCACTTTTACCCCCTCTTCTAAGAACCTGGCTTTGCATCTCACTGTCGAGTGATTGCCAGAAAATAATTTTGTCCAAAAGTCCCCCCTCCTGTAACTTGTCCTTCGACGCCATGGTTTAATGCTCATTTTGGAGTTACACCGCGTGCAAGGCCAGAAAACTACCTCAAGCCCAAAACCAAAATCTCCTTGTTTCTCCTCCTTTCTAAGCCCACTCACAGAATCTAAGTGATCCAAAGGGCCTCAATTTCTTCCATTCGCCAAATCGACTCGGGGTAAAAACTAAAAAGAGAAAATGAAGCTAAGCAATTTGGACGTCTCTGAATACCTTTTTTTTTTTTTTTTTGAAAAAAAAATACAACAATTTTTTATTTTTTTTTGAAAAAAGAATACAACAATTCTTGTTGCCTCTTTTCATGCGCAAAGCTATGTTTTACCGGTAATAATCCATGGTTTCTCTTATATAAAATGGCGAAATTAATAAAAATTAAAGTACTAGCAAATATAATTAAAGCTGTAAATGTAATTTCTTTCTTTTAAGCATACAGTAAAAATGCATTATTTGGATGTCCATCAAAGATCCTCAATTGTAGTTTAAATTATAAATGTAGTATAATTTTCCTTTTAAAAAGAAGTTTAGTTTCCATTTTTTATAAATGGATATGAGAAGACAACAATAATTTAGATTTAAAAACGCTTTTTTTTTACCGGTAAAGAATTTGGTAGTGACGAATTTTGAATGCAGATCACTCGTCACCTAATGTCTTTACGTACCATTGTACTACAGTGACATCGGCTGGACTTAAATAATATTCTAGTATACTTTGTCCTGTTGTAGCACAGTAGTTTTTGTTAGAGCATGGCTTAGTCAACCTCACTAAGTGTTGGAATGTCAAGCTTAGTTGTCAACTTTACTGATCGAAACTCGACCGCTAAACAACACACATTAGGTAAAGTCATCATTGAGTTAAGTTTAGGTTGTGGAAGATTTTGTTAGGATTTAGAATCACTATTTGAAGAGTTGAAGAAGACTGAAGATCAGACGAAGACATCCGGCTTCATCATTTAAGAGGTTAATGAATCTAAATACGCGATTCCATTATCTTTTATACTTGTGCTACAAAAGACAAAACATAACTCATTGCTGAAGCTTTACGTTATGAGTTGATCACTTGCGATCAATGTGTCTTAAGATATAACTCCGCTTTATCGCTTGCGATATTGTTGTTGAAGTTATGACGTTCCATATTGCTTAGAGATTTCTTTTCTTCTCCGTCTCTAAGTAATATAAGGTTTTTCCTAAAATCTTCGAGTTGGATATAGCAGTTGTGATGTTGTCTCGGTGGTATTACGAGATTTAATCCATCACAGTATTGTGTCTCTACTTACCTAGTGTGACTTTGTCTTCTTGATTAGCAAGTACTTGTATGAGCTAAATGTAAGAGAGATCGTGACTCACGCTTATGTTGTGTAGCCTCGATATACTGTTGTTATGAGTTCGAATACTACGTCATGGTTTAGCTCTGATTACTGAAGTTCTGAATCATTTATTTGATTCTTGATAAATGAACATCTTGTACGCCATATCATACTTTTAGATTTCGAAACCATATTCTTGATTATCTCATCTTATGGATTTTCAGAGTTCGAAACCTCAATGTAGGTTTTGGTAAAACTAAACTTTGATTTCGAAACCATAATCTGGTTTTCGCATCCATGAGCTATTCGGTCTAAATAAAATGTGACCAATGAGAGAACATGAGTTCGAAACGATGTTTGCTGACTAACAGTAACTTGAGAATCGAGACCAATGTGTCTTGACCATGTGAGTTCTAAAAGGTCGAAAAGACCCTGGGGTTTCCTAAAGGTTTATGTGAACCGGGAAATATAACCTGTGCTTCAAGGACAAAATGGTGTGATGCTGAAACGTCTCTTGACCACATGGACTCTCAAGTTTGACACCAAACATTTGTGACGAGACTAATATGTGTTTCTTGTTTCGAAACCTTAACCAAGGTTTTGTTAAAACAAAATCTAAAGTTCGAAAGCTAACTAGGTTTCGCTATGTGGAAACTTGATTTGGAAACCTTAATTCGGTTCTGGTCATATATGAACTTTAGGATCCAAAAACTTAATTTGGTTTATGCCAAACAGTATGTAGATTTCGCAACCTAAAAATGGTTATCTCAGAATGCGTATTTTCGAAGTTCAAACTCTACCATTTTGATTTGTGCTTCAACGAATTAATGAGTTTGATTTCTCGGCTTGAAGTTTGAATTCGTTCATCTTCAATGTACAACTAAGTTGGTTTGAGTCATAGTAAGAAATATGGTTCGTCGCTCTAGTTAGTAGACACATGATTTTTCATCAATACTGTACGTGATTAGATCTTCGTATGGATATACTACTTAATCAAATATTCATTTGATTTATCATTTGATGTTTTGATTTGAATTCTTGGATATCATTAACGTGATCATCTATATTGGAATCGAGAATTCAGGAGATTCAACATTTTGCTATTACTTGATGAATCATGCAATGTACTTTATTGGTATATCTTTTTGCGTGATTCAGAATGTCCATTGAACTTACGTTTTCACTTAAGCTTAACACACAAGGCTTGTCCTCGTCTGCCATGATACGTTTACGCGGAACGTTGAGCCACGTTGGACCAGATCGCACTTCCACCTAGGATCGTTCTGGCCCGTCCATCAAAGCCTAGGAAGTGATGTCGACATTATCAAAGTTGATGAAGACATTTGGAAGTAATAATACCTTAAGGAGATTTTCCCAGAGAGCATATTTGGTAAGCACCATATTTCGAATTAAATGAAATATCCAAATATACCTTATGAGTATTATTTGCTTTGATTGCTCTTGGCCAAACATTTATTGAAATATATTTTTCATTTATGAAATATATTTTTCTTTAATGTAAAATGCTAGAGTATTAGATCTCATTAAATGCTATGAGTCTAAGTGAGGTATTTCGGAACAGATATGGAAATGTGCTTTAACGAATTTCCGAAATTAAGTTAGCTTCATTTCAAAGCTAAGCCTTAGTCAATATAAATAGGAGTGGTATCTTTCCTAAAAGCTTTGTCCCTCTACCAAGCTTTTCTTCGGAACTGTAGCTTGTGTTTGCCGCTTTTCTTTTCAGTTACCTTTGAGCTTTTGCTCTCGGTCTAGAATTGTGAGAAAGTCTTCTCTAGGGACCGAGAAGCCTAGAAGTACTTCTTACGGGAAACTAGTTTATGTTTACTAGTCTTCTTTGTATTATACTTGTGTTCTTTTCTATCACGTCTATCATACCTTACGATCTTGTTTATTCCATGGTCCTTCTCTTCTGCAATAAGGCCACTCAAGATCGTTTTGATTAGAACATACTCTTTATCTATTAACCTGGATTTGTCAGCAAGCCGCTTTCGGTTTATGTGCCTAAACTATAGATATTGAGTGGAATCAAGATTGTTGTTATTGGATTTATTTCTTGCAGGTACACTGTTCTTCGCGGTCATATCATATTGTACTTGCTCCAGATGATTGCTTGATTCCAACTGGGACGACAAGGTTGCTCTTTCGGGAGTTTTGGTTTTGAAATCTTGATCGATATCTCGAGGGGGTTATTACCAAGTAAACTTAAATATCCTCGCTCTTGGTGTAAAACAACTTCGGTGAAATATATGTTAGTTACCAAGGATATCATCTAGCGATTTGACCTGCCGCTATTTGGTTGTTGTCCATAAGGTTGTAATCGTCCGATTGGAGGTAGAGTAGCGATAGTCCTCGCGACGGGTTGTGAGGCAACTCTTGCGTAAGACAGTAAAGAACGTCTGTTTGCGTAGGGGAGTACATGTGCGTGGCCACCTTGCTGTGGTTGGAGGCATAGGAATACTGAGGGGAATTCTTTGTGACTAATAGTCGTATTAGGGTCATATTGTCTGCACCAGCTAGTCCGAAGTCTTAGAGTAGGTGTGTTGACGGCTTAATTCTTAAGAGTATTCAAACTGGACTAGGTCCCGGGGTTTTTCTACGAGTTTGTAGTTTCCTCGTTAACAAAATTCTTGTGTGTACTTTACTTTATTCCCGCATTATACTTGACTTGTCATTTATAATTAAAGTATCGTACTTGGTTGTTGACATAGCCTTTCGGATCTTGTATTGACTCCCTTGTGTGAATCAATCAGTGACGAAAGATATCTTGTTCTTGAGTTCTTAATTACATGAACCGTTCAAGGTTTGACTTATAGGTGGACTAAAATAAAAGATTGGTGGGGCACTCGGTACCCTCGTCTTAATCAGTTTTGTACTTACGAAAAGGAAAATTTTTAAGCTAATGATAAGTCTTTAAATCTCTCATGAGTGATTTGGACCGAGTCAAAATCACGCATGCTTACGGGGAGGCAAATCAAGCGGCGGATGGCTTAGCGAATCATGTAGTTACAAGAATGCTACAAAATCCGACATCTCCGAATGTCTATGTTTGGGATTGTGTAACTCCAGCGTTTCTTCGTCAAAT
Source organism: Papaver nudicaule (assembly GCA_023529015.1). Classification (NCBI taxonomy): domain Eukaryota; kingdom Viridiplantae; phylum Streptophyta; class Magnoliopsida; order Ranunculales; family Papaveraceae; genus Papaver; species Papaver nudicaule. The sequence continues at coordinate 12,631 of JAJJMA010337329.1, forward strand.
TCTTATTTCTGATAAAATGGGGTTTAACAATCCAAGAAATGTAACCTACAATGTTATTAATACTTACTAATTTTTTGATCATCTCTCTCTCAGGAGAATAAATGAAATGAGAGAGAAGGAGCGTGATTATCTGAAGGGAAAATTTTTTCCCCTGGAAAGGAAAAACTTCAAGATTTCGATCGAAGATTAGGTAAGAATAATTCAATCTGCATATAAAAGGTGAAGAGAAATGGTTCTAAGTCATGGTTGGGTTTGTCTGGTGAAGTGGCGAAGTGGTTTGTGGAGATTTTTGGAGTTATCAGAGAAGGGAAAGAGGAGAAGAGGAGATGGCCAAAGAGTGAAGGAGAAAGTGTTTTTCTTATTGAAATTAGAGAGAACAATGGAGGGGAGTATCTACAATTTTCCTGGGTTAGCAGAGGTGATCATGATAGATCATACGCTCTCTGTTTTCCTAGTGGTGGAAGAAGATGATGTTGGGATAGGTTACATGCAGAGCTGTTGGCATTTGTAGAGGTTCTTAATGGGAGAAAAAAGACTAAAAGTTTACCAAACAGTCAGGATTTCCCTGAAACTATACCCAAAGTTAAGGTTCAAGGGATACTGGCTATGTTTGGGATTGTGATGTTATCGCAGTCTATGAAGTGGGTGGAGGTAACAAGATAAATCAAGCAACAGTTCAATCAAGGTCAGTTTATTGACTTCAAAATTTTAGATGAAGCCTGGGCTGCTTTTGAGGTAGATGATAATCAGTGGATTACTTTATGGTCTCCAAAATACTGGACTATCAAATGAGTCACAGTCATAGTTGCACGTAAGGAGATTGTGTAGAGGACATGAAGGAGTTAAAAGATGGGAAAGTTGCAGAAGACACTGCTGATTTGGTGAAGGAGGTAGGTGGTGGCCAGGAGAATGTGGTTGTCATAATACCTAAAGAGAAAAATTACAAGGGGGAATGTGAATTAATTCCAGTGCAATCCATGAGTGGATTGTTCAAGCGGTTGAAGATCAGATGAGTCCCAACCAATGTGTGGATCTATGATCTATTCAAATTTGTTGGTAAACAATCTTGGCGGTCTGCCTATGGTGGATGAGGCAACACTGAAGCTTGAATCGTCCAAAATTTTCAAAATTGTGGTAAAAGGAGATTTGGCTGATATTCCGGCGCTGATAATGGTTGATGGTGGCAATCAGAGTTATGTGGCAAATGTTGAATGGGATCATAAATTTTCACACAAAAGGAAGGCGAATATAGGGGAATATTTGATCCTGATTGGAAATTTTGAAAAATTACAAAACTTGGAAAGTAAAATTTTTCAAAAATCTGTTAAATTTGTTAAGTTATCCAAATCGAGTACTGACAGATTGGATGTGGTTTTAGGTAAGATTAATGGACAAGGCACTTCAGGCCTGTCTGACTTAAATACGATCCAGTCACCTTCTAATTCATCTAAAAAGAAAGCTGAAGAGTTTAATCCTATTATGAATTGATACGTATAATCTATGTACTCTTGATGACTATAGTTATTAGGGTGGAATTCAAAATAACTATAGACGTAAGATAGGTAAAACGTAGACACAAGAACAGATTTACGAAGAAGATATCTTCTCTAGATTATGAACAAGACAATATTACAATTCTCTCTTTCAGGCTCACAATCTCACTAAGCTTGCTTTTGCAACACGAAAGTTACCTCACAAACTTCTTCTCTAGATTTACTAGATGCCTCCGGTGTCCAAGCTATGAGCTAGGCACCTCTATATATAGTGGTTTGGGTTTCCCAAAACCTCCTAGGAATCTATTTCCTAATCTAAGAATCCTTCTTTATAAAGAATCCTTCTCTATATAGGAATCCTTTCTCTATATAGGAATCCTCTCCCTCTGTTCTCTCTCAAACACAACCCACAGTACCCCCTCTAATTAAACAAAACCTTCCCTAAATCAAACCCTTACTCCCAATCTTCTCCTTCTTCTAAAAGTTTCACCACCTCCTCTCCCCCGACCACCACCACCATCATCTCAATGGGGGTTGGGTTGTGTCTGGGGGGAGTGGATCCATTTGTTGTTCTTCATTCCTACATTTTTCTGACTTAGGAATCTGGTAGGGAAGGTATTTGATAAATTGCCTCAGTCATTTTTTTTTTTTTTTTTTTTTGGAAAAAAAAAAAAAACTGCTGTCACCTGTTTGATATTTTGCCTGAATGACTTCTACTAGTAATGGTATATTGCTTTGCCCAATTTGAGACTTTCATGGGTGCAAAGATGGGGAAATTGGTAGCAAAGGGTTTAAGTGTTTGGTTGACCATATGAAGAGCTTACATCTTTGCGGCATGGAAAGGAAGAATAT
>JAJJMA010337333.1:0-10411 GCA_023529015.1 Papaver nudicaule
TAGGATCTTTCAAGGGTTTTGAAACCAAAATAGTCATAGTCAAAATCCCTGTCATATATGATCTCACTGTCCAGGTGTTCAGCATTCTGGAACCACAAAACAAAAGAAAAAATAAGAGATCTATCAAAACTGCTCTGCAATTTCAGATAAACAAACAAATTTCATCGTCAAGCTGAAGCAAAAAAGAACTGCATAATAACCCTTAATTGGAAGAAACAGACAATCAAAGGGTTTAACCTTCATGTTGATTAAACTCTTACAAACTTAGCCTAGCCTAATACTATATCAATTTGGGTCTTAGAAACAGGGACAAACCCTTCATTTGTTTCAAAAGAAAAGAAAAGATAAGAGATCTATCAAAATTGCTGTCTTTTAAGATGCTTAAACAAACAAATTTCATCACAACTGGAAAACAAATGAAACCGACATTCAAAGGGTTTAACCTTCACGTTGATTAAACTCTTACAAACTTAGCCTAATACTCCATTAATACAGGTCTTGAAAACAATGACAAACCCTTTATTTCTTTTGAAATTTCAATCAAGGTATATAATAGTTTCAGTTAAGGCATAAATGAGACCGACCGTATAGAGACAGGACAAAATCACAATTCATGGACAGAATAACCTACAATAATGCCTTCAAAATTTGACAACGAAATGGACATTTACCCTTAACAAGCTGAACAATAAACCTTAATCAGAAGAAACAGACAATCAATTGGTTTAACCTTCAAGTTGATTAAACTCTTACAAACTTAGCCTAAAACTCTATTAATTCGGGTCTTAAAAACAAACCCTTCATTTCCTTTGATAATCAAGGTATAATAGTTTTGGTTAAGGCATAAATGAGACTTTACAGAGACAGGACAAAATCATAATTTACGAAAACATTAACCTACAATCTTGCTTTAAAAATGCTTTAAAATCTTATCAAATGGACATTTACCCTCAACAGAAGAAACGCAAACCATACAATATTATTAAATCGACGAAGCAATAAAACAAATTACCTTCATGATAATCTCATAAACATCATCAGCAATAAGAGGAGCCTTCAATCCAGAACCATCATTTACATGCTTATACATATCCTTAATCCTAAAAATAACCACACAATCTCAAGTTAAAACAACAAAATCTAACCAAAAAACAATCGATCTAATCCATAAATTAGGTCATAAAGATTACTCACGTCTCAGAAAACGACTTCTTGGTATTCTTATGCAGATTCGAAACAACAATCCTCGCCGCCAACTGAAAAAACACCAGATCCGGTGAGAATAAAGCCTAAAACATAAAAACAAGACAAACCCAGAGAGAAAAACAACATACCGAAGCATAATCAGGGTGATTAGCAGTCATAGCGGCAGCAGTTTCAGCAGCAAGTTCATCAAGTTGACTAGTAGTAACACCTTTATAAACACCAGCACATACTTTCTGTGCAACAAGAACTGGGTCACAGTGTTCAACACTAAGACCATAACTTAGTTTCTTCAACCTCGCTGTGATTTTATCGAAATGAACTGTCTCTTGACGACCATCTCTCTTTACTACATACATCTTGTGTTATAAGAAATGAAGAAATGAAGATATTTCTTCAGTGGGGAATTTTGTCGAACAGGTTGTAGGCGGAGGAGATGAGGGAGGAAGAGGGAAAGGATGAGGATGGGTTTTTGGGATTGGGAAGTCTCTTAGGGTTAGGTTTATATTAAAGAAGAAAAGGGGTATTTTTAATGTTTGAAATTCATTGGATTTAGATTTCCCTCTCTTTAGAAATTTTTGGAGGGATTTTTTTTGGGATTTCCCGCCAATAAAATTAGATTCTTTGATTCTCACTTGTTTATGTGTGTGTTTTTTGGCGGTCATGAAAATTGGAATTAATAGCGGTGGTTTTGACGGGTGAGGGTGGGGACCATCTAGAATATGTTTTACGTTTCCGTTTTTTAAGGACGGTACCGGTGTGACTTGAGAGGAATGTTGAGTTAGCTGAATCGGTTAATCATTGGGTCCGATTCAAAGTGAGTCAGTGACCCATCCAATTTTTGGCAGACTTGACCCGTTGACACGAATCGATTACATAGTCCGAGAAGTGCGACTCGTATGAATCCTAACGCTCAGTCTTATGGCGGTTCAAGTTCCACTTCTAGTTCCAATTCAGAAAGGTAATTAATAGTATCTTCACCAAGCTCACCTAAGGTCGTGAAAGCTGCAATGCCAAAACCATAACCATGAGTACTGTATTTATCCAAGTATTTAGTGTGCTTACAAAAAATAGTAGCAGAAATAGCATGACCTGGCGCGAAGGTGCATACCCCGCCACCCGTGAAAGGTGAAACACCAGTAACATTGAAACAAGTATCCTGGCCATTATCCCAATTGTAAACCAGGATATCAGCGGGCCTCAACTCACACCCTGCATCAAAAAGAAAACCCATGCAACATCTTTTATCGTCGGCACACCTGATCTGAAGCATATATCCGCATAGTATTTTGCACAAGATCATAGCGAAATTTAAGACGTACCTTACTAGCACAATGCAGCACATGGCCACCAAAAGCATCCATCTCCCTATTGCAGCATGGATAGAAACCGCCCTCTTCAAAAAAGAGGGATGCCCAGACGATGCGAAATAATAAAACTGAGTTGACGCGGGCCAATGCTCTGGTTAAGGCCGCCTATAGGGATAGCCAAAAGATAGTCATGCGCGTGCCTAGTCTTGTTACATTGCTAAAGAACCGAATCACGCTCTGTCATGTGGTACTTGGAGGGCATACCTTTCTTGACAACTTCGAAGTATGGGACTGCAGGGATCTCATAAAATGGGGGTAGTGTCAACGATGCTGAAATTAAAAGGTAAGGAACCACATACCTCTATGTAGTTGTCGAGAGCATACTGGAAAGTGGAGTTGGTGCCAGAAATGCAAGCACTAAGAAGGATGATATCTTGCATGGGTCTTGTTCGAGCATATGAAGTCAGGAAGCAGTATTGGATCGTGTCTTGCATGGTGTATATACCAAGCCCACCATCTCTAATGGTAATGAAACAAGACACTGTGCAAGGGCCCAAATATCGGACCATCACTAGTGATCAGTTGTCGCAAGAATTGGAAAAGATGACTGTCGAAGTGAGATTGAGCTTGTTGAACCGTTGCAGGTCTGGTGGTGCGCATAGTGAAGTACAACCGAGAAACCCCAATACAGCTATGGTGGATTAACAATAATTCGCTTTACGGCGCGTAGTTGAGCTTACAGACAGAACTCGTTAAAAAAATAGTTTTTTTTTTATGCAACATAAGTTTTTATTGGAAAGATTAACTGGACATATTGCCCATGTCTGTATACATATCTTTAAGAATAAAATTAGGAGCTTCAATAATCCAAACCCCTTTAACCCTATTCTTCCTAGCATATTTTGTTATAGAATCTGCTCAACTGTTTGCAGTTTTGTTAACATGAATAAATTTCCAACTAACAAAGATCTTAAGATAAAATTGGATGCCTTCAATGACATATGCCCCTTGGAATAGCCCATTTTACTGCCTCCTCAGTTGTCATATATTCTATCTCCTCTGCATCCTTGACTTTGTATACATACTCGCATTCTGTCTCGCGGTGTCTTTCTGCAAAATCACGAGAGACTACTGTAAAGTTTGATACTATCAAGAACAGCAGTTTGATCGGCCTCGGGACGTTTTTGTTGAGAGATGGTCGTTGTTTCAGATTCAGCAAGTTTTTCTTTGAACATACGTTCTCCTCCTCTAAGTGTTTGCAATATTTCATTGCATCACTTATATCAGATATGGATTGAGATCCCATGATTTCAAACTTGTCCAAACAAGACTTATAATCTTCTATGAGATTTCTTTCATGAAGGAGACTTTTCATGCAATCATCTTCAAGAGTTGGAATCCTTTCCCTTGACTCATTTAAGTTCTTGAACTTTAATAGACCTAGATAAGGGTATCAGCAAGAGCACTCTCTCTATCAAGATGTTTGTTTGGGTCTTCAACATAGTGAGCATATTTCTCACCAAGGGTCTTAAGCTCTGAGCTAAGGACGTTTATCATCTCTTGAGAATTTGCATACGATGGTAATGAACAAACGTACTTTAGTAAGACAACATGGTCAATTTCTTCCTCGGAAGAACAAGAAGCAAGATCTTTCTATTTTTATATAGGGATATCAAGAGTGGTGCCTAATGCCACCAATTAATATCATATGGACAACCTTTTACATATTATTTGGCTTAGCTACTACCGACTAATATCAGAGGACAACATTTACCGGACAAAAAAGGATGAACAACTTTTTACATATTAATTTCTTAAAAATATATTTTTTGATTTTTCTAAGATTACGGTATACCATTTACCCCACACAAACGGTTTTCGAGGTTATGCCACCATTGGTTTGGGAGACGCCAACCCTTAATGACCGAGGGGAGATTACAACGGTTCTGGTTAGTTCATAAGGCATGCAAACTCCATATTTGGGGGTAAATACTTCACCAGATGAATATGAAGGAAGATTGAATTAGTATGCTCATTTGGTCACACAACTTTAGAATATGTATATGACAAAGCAGCGGCGACATGCATAGAGATGAATACAATGCCCTCCTGGACATTAGTTCGTAAGGCATGAGTCAAGGCATGAGTCATGATGCTAGCGTTGGAGGTGGAATAAGTGGTGGTAGTGTAAGAAGTGGTGGTAGTGGAAAAGTGGTCGTAGAGCCGAGGCGAGGCTCCCCCCTGAGGGATGATATTAAGGTGGGAGACATTATAGTGGAAGACACTCAAAGACAAGAATATATAACATATGAAGCAGGTCAGTTTGCAGCATCTCAACCTGTAAATTCCATTTACGACCAACTTGAATTTCTAATGAGCACTCCTAGAGGAGTTTATTTACCTTGTAGGGGGTAAAACCCCTCGGAACACGTGTCTCGCATCCAGGAAGCCTAACCACACCGAGAGGATCGGCCGCGAAGTCTCGGAGTATACCAAAGAAGAAGGAGGTCACATAATGAGCGAAGCGAAGACTCGAAAGGAAAGGATTCAGACCACGTCGAAGGACCGAAGCCCTAGACTCAACCTCGGAGCGACAGCGAATAAACCGCCTTACTCGACAGGGACTGACACCACCACGATTGAGTCTTTTGTCTTTATTAGCTGTAAACCACCCAAGCTCGGCCTATATAAGGCGAGCTTGGAGAACGTTGTAAGGGTTGAATTCTTTTTGGGTTGAGCCTAAGCAGCAAGAGAGAGATTAGGTCTGTATCTCCTCTAGTTCCTTAGGGTTATATTCATGTAATCACAGCATCGAGATATATACAAATCTTCATACACTTAGCCTTTACTAATACATGTTTGGTCTTTAATTACTGCTTTGATTACCTTCGGTATTGTTTTTGAGGTCCTCGTACCCTTGAATCTCAACTAAATTTCTATATGTATGAGTAGATCTGATGGATATGGTATCACAAGTACCTATGCAGATTTCCTACTCGTACATACCTGGTCCACAAGCTCAATCAACCCCTCCAGCAATCAATCCTTCTCCAGGTATTGATATTGACATGGATTTCTTTCGGGGTCAACCAATTTTTACCCTAATGCCCACAGTTAGTCTACTCATTGTCGAATTTCAGCCAATTTGCGATCACCTGGTGGTGTTCCTCGTATGCAAGAGTATGATTCCAATACTTCTACCCTCCCCCGATAGTGGTGGTTCACAAACTGATGACATGCATGCTCTCAACAATTTCAACTTGAACTACTTCGGTAGGATGGGTCAAACCTAGGAATAAGACGTCGACTAGTTAATTTAGTTTATTGGTTGAATGTTATTTTATTTTTATTTTTAATGTTGTTACTTTCCATGTACCTTTTTTTCTTAAAGTTAATGAAGACTCTGTTGTTTCCTTCGTTCCATTAGCTTTTGTTTTAGTGAGTCAAAATTATATGTAAAAGCAATTTGATTTCATTAAATTTAAAATTAAATATTTTCCCTATAATTTACCGCCTACACTCTCACTATTTTCCACCCTCCTAAAATCTCACCCATATTTCTCCTAATTACCACCTATAATAATTTCTTAAACTCCTAATTACCACCTATAATAATTTCTTAAATTCCTAATTACCACTCTTTGATTTTATAATTTGCACCCAACCTAAGATTCACCCAAACGTTAAAAACACTAAAAACCTTTAAAAAAAAAATCAACAATCGCCTCTTCTATTTTATCTCCCTTCATCTTCTCTTCCTACAAGAATCCACCCCACCTTTGATCAATAATTTTTTTTTCAAAATACCCGTTGAGTTTATAACGACTACCAGATGAGAGTAAATATATAAACATACATGAGTTTCAATTTTGTTTTTTTCAGGTACAAACGACCGTAGTTCTAGTTAATCGTCCAGAAACAACGACTAAAGTTCAAACTAGTCCTTCAGTTTATGACGAATTTTCGATGCAAGTAAAATGGAACATACAAAAGTTTTCAATTTTGTAGTTGTCCAGGTAAAAACGACTATAGTTCTAGGTTAGCCATCTAGAAACAGACGCCTGAGGTTCAAAGTAGTCATTCAGTTTATGACGACTATCAGTGTAAACATACAAGAGTTTTCAATTTTTTTAATCGTCCCGATCAAGAAGATTGTCGTTCTAATTAGCCGTCCAAGACGAGGCGACTGTATTTCCAGGTAATCGTTCAGTTTATGACGGAAATATGTATTTAACAAAGATATTGAATACTTGTTCTATTAAAATTAAAGGAATTCGTATAAAGTAGGAGTGTGTGTGTGGTAAATAGGGAATACCATGATAAAAGATTAAAGAATTTTAAGATTTTATTGTACTGCAATTAAACATAAATCTAACCTAGAATTTTCCAACTTAATGATTTTTTAATGGTATTTCTAATGAAAATAGTAGATAGAAGATTAATCATGGAAGAAGAAAGCAAATAATATGAGAGGTAGTTATAGTCAAACCCTATTTTACTTTTGAAGGTGGTAAATAGGAGAAATTAGAATTGAAAAGTGGTTACTTTTATCAATTGTGAGGGGTTGGTGGGAAATAGTGAAAGTGTAGGTTGTAAATAAAAAAACAAAATTAAATTATTACAAATAACTCAGCAAAACCTTAAGGGTGTGGAAACACCTTTCAAAAAAGAAAGACATGTCGTCGTTCTGCATTTCCCATGTCTCTAACGATCTTCTCCACACATCGTCATCGGTCTCACCAATGTCTTTTAGTCAATTAATTCCGACTGTTAAAGCCACAAATTTACACACTTCAACATTAATGACCGCAAAACGATCGGACAAGTTGCATAAACTGTACACCCTCCAAGGTTGTCACTCTCTTGTTCGAACGATTGAAAAATTCTCGACCACAAAGTTTTCCTCGATATGGATGAACCTGTAATAGCATCCATGGTATGAAAGACATAAAATCTACAAATTTGTATATTTTTCTCTGTGGTAAATCTTTGACGACGAAGACGACGACGCCAAGGTGGATGATTTGTGAATCAAGGCATATTATTGAAAAATTGGTGGGAGAGAAGAAAGAAGTGTGAGTTGAAATGATGGTGAAACTAGTTATTCATAGGTGGTGAAACTAGTTATTTAGGCTGCGTTTGGCACCGATGGAATTGGAATTCTAGGGAATTCCAATTCCCTAGAATTCCAATTACCTTCAATTCCAACTACCACCAGTTAATTTTAGGTGTTTGGCATGAAAATTAAAATGGATGGAAAATTTTAATATGGGTGGAAAAGAAGGAAGGAATTTGAAATTCCAGGGGGGGTGCGATTTGGTTTTCTAATGTAGGGTGGAAATTAAACTCCTATGGAATTCGAAATCCACCCATTAGAACTCATGCCAAACACTTGGAATTGGAATTCCCTCCTCCAATTCCACCCCCAATTCTATTCCACCCTCAATTCCACCCTTTTAAAGTCGTGCCAAACGCAGCCTTATAGTCAGTGAAAATATGGACTTGAAATGCAATTGAGATAATCGAGAATATGAATATCGTTCGATCAGTGTAAATTCACACTTGTTTACATCGCTCGATCAGATATTATTCTTGTTTTCCATCTTGTTTTCTTCTTATGGATCAGTGTAAATTCACACGTGTGGGTCTATATTACACGTGTAAATTAAGTTGTGGGCACGTGTGGGTCCATTTTGAATCTGATAAGGCCGATCATGTGGATCGAAGAATGTCTTTCGTCGGATTGAGAGAATAAACAGTGTAAATTCAAACTTGGTTGTTGTAATGGCGGGGTCCGACTGTTTACCGATCTCCATTTTTCGTTCTTTGACGCGTGTATTCAAAGGAAGCTCACTATGTAAAACCAAAGTTAGAAGAGAGAGCTCTATCATCCTAGTGTCTCAAATTGAATTGAGTCTCATCATCCTCACCAACTCGCTCACTCACTCACTACACTCTCTCATTTCTATTTTTCTATCTACTAAACTTGAATTTTGCCCTAAAGAAACTTCTGACGACGAATATCGATACCATAAAGGAAGACTTAAATTTCATATGGTTTCTTTGATATGATTGGTCTCGAAGATAGGGTTTATATTGATCCATTCAATACTCTGAAGATAAATTTGGGGTTTTGAATGGGGAACTTTAACATGCTTCCAACATATATCATCTTCAACATTATAACACGTTTACCTACCGAATATGTTATAGACTACAAGTTAGTCTCCATAAAATGAAATACAATCGTTAGCCACCGGTTATTCTAGCAATCTCACTTCAATCGCTGCCTCAACAATCTTGATTCTGTTGGTGGTTCTGGTAAGCATAGTTTCCTATCATTCAATTTATGCCTACAAGGCGTTTCATTATTTAGAATATTATGTTGAGAATTCTTCAAAGAAACCTTTTCATAGAGCTACCATAATGAAACTAAACCCTGCTTATATCATGTACATTAAAACCTCTCAAAAGGAATACCCCATATAGGAATAACCTCCATATAAAATAAAAAATTCCAGTCCCGATTTGGGCCAATTATATTTATTAATAACTTTTATATTGGAATAAGTCATATTTTTTCTGGTCCCGTCTTAATGAAATTACCTCTATATAAGAATAATTGACATTACATAATATAAACTAGTACAGTGCACGTGCTATGCACGTGTTGTTTGAGTAGAATATGTTACACATAACTAACCCTGAATGCATGAATACTTCTAGAGATGAAAATAACATCAAATACACAGTATCAGAAGGGCAGTCAAATTGCAGCCAACACTTTCAATGCATGCCTTACAAAACTGTTATCAAATGTTAAATCAAAATTCACAAAACTCACTATGAAAGATTGTGTTAAGTGAATTGCCAACTTCAACTGAACATTCATATGCAGGCACATCAATTGATCGCAACCATGATGGTTATTGTGTACCTGTTGTTTGTTGAAATTAAGGCTTGGATTTCCTTAACACTAATTAAAAGATATAGCAACAAATGAAAAAATTGAATTGAACCAAAAGTAACATTGGAATTGCCTCATAACTTCTTCTTTTTTTCCATATATTTAACAGTCACAGCTACACCCAAGTTCAAAAATAGGAGTGGCGAGAATTAAATGTAGAATAAGATCATGCAAAAGTGTGAAATTCAAAAGTAAGAAGTAGACTGTGCAAACTTCCTTTTCTGGCAAAGCCTTCTTCCGTTGTTCGTTCGAACTATAGAATTCGTCAATTGCATCAATTATCGTCGTCAAAATTACAGTTCAAACTTGCCAGCAGCAAGACCATATTTTCTTCACGAAAGGCCACAAATTCCAACTTTGAACATGACCCAGCCAACAGACAAGACACAAAGATGATTAACTGGGAATACAAATAGCATCAGTTTATGTAATTCGGCCAAATTATTCTAAAAGTAACTCTCTAGTGACACAAAGATGATCGAGCTAGTCTGGTCTTGCACTTCAAAACAAACCAAGAACCTACCTTAAGCATTTTTTTGTTAGTTTAAACTAATTACAAAACACATAATAAACATAAGGAACTACATTACCTTGGTATTGGTCGTACATTTCCAGATTAACGCATGTTCTTGTCATCCTTCTCACACTACATTAGCTACAGAATCAAGTCATTCTGATATTTTCTCAAGAAGCAATTGATAATTCTTCATATGCTATACAATCTTTAAAACTAAACATTTATCAAGCGAGAAAAGAAAGTCAACTGGGAAAAATTCGTGGTATTCATCATGAAAGCGGGGATACCGAGATACACCACCAACTTTTAGTTTTCGTGAACCTAATTGATTATGGTTGTTTGAACGATCTCACAAATCAATATTCAAACAACAACCTGAGTATAGTTCAGAGAACCGAACCCTAACTAGAACGT
>JAJJMA010337337.1:0-12527 GCA_023529015.1 Papaver nudicaule
GCTGCATTCTTTTTATACATCAGCTCATCTAGGATGCTTTTACATCGAATAGGTATTTTCTACCCTTACATTTTGCCTCTTTCATCTCCTAAGACTTTAGTCGTCGGGGATGAAACTTCCGTACTCGCCGAAAATACCGCCCCACGTTTTCCACTAGCCTTTTTTCACGCCACACGTCTGTTGTCATGCATCAGTTACTCCACGTGTCTCCCATGAATTGCTTTCGCTTTATGACTGGTAACCGTTACACCCATTACCTCCATTACTCTTTTATAGCTCCTAACCGTTACCGCTGGTTAGTTTTCCTTTTATCCCTATAAATACTCGACTTTGTACCCACTTCTTTCTCTTCGAGCTCTCTTCTCCTAAACCCTAACCTTCTGCTGCTGCTTTATTCATCTGAACTCTTCATCTTCTTTCTTCTTTCACACAGATTGAAGATTTCCTTCCTTCCTTAAGTGACTGTTGCTTCTTCCCCTTTTATTTCTTGACAATTTCTTCATCGATTTTTCTATAGATCTCTTTTTTCTGCCATTTCCCGTCACCAATAACCACCATTCTTCATCTTCTCCGGTTCGATTTCTACCAAAAACCGCCAATCTTCATCTGTTCCGTCCACCTGCAAGCTACTCTAATGGCTCCAACCACTAAACCCTCCAGATCTAAAAGCACAGCTAGCAAAGCCAAATCTTCTGATCAAAAGGTGCCAAGTTGGAATACCGATTGGCCTGGCTATTGTGCTCATTACAAGGTAGAATACCTTAATCCCAAAATCCACTCTCTGCCTGAGACAAAGAAGGCATCTGATCTATTATCCGTCGATGATCTTCTTCGATCAGAGACAAGTAATACTTGGGTTGATGTTGCCTTTGGTCAGCTGAAAGCTGGGTTAGCCTTTCCTCTTTACAATCCAAACAACACCTTTATCGTCGACCTTCTTGTGGCGATTAATAGAAGTCCCTTTCAGCTGACGGGGAATGCTATCCGAGTGATGACTGAGTGGAGCAAGCGTCGAGAGGGACAAACAAACTATCCATTGCTCGCCGACCTAGAAGCTCATAAGCCTGAGGAGTTTACTTTGAAGAAATTTCTTGAACAATATTCTGTGGCTTCCTGCAACAGAAAAACTGATCCCTGGGCTGTTCGTTTTACGCCCAAGGCGAATTACCCTGCTACAGACTTGTTACTCGCCGACGTTGAGTTTACTAGTACCAAAGAAAAACCAACCGTTCGTCATAGTTCTGAGGGCGATTTTTCCCATCTTCCTTGTCTCGTCGACGGGCCTTGGTTACTCGGTTGGGAGGATGAGGAGAAAACCAGAATCCGAGAAGATTTTTTGCCTGAGCATTCCCACCTCGCCAAGCATACCTTCTGGAATGTAGTCTGGCCTGATGCTGACAAGTATGCCAAGGATGAAAATGGTAAATTTCTTAGAACGAACGATAAAGGCTATGTCAAACTCCGGGCTGATGCTACTGCTGGGACAAAGAGAGGGCGAGAAGACACCGCTGATGCTTCTCAGGTAAATATATATATCTATTCTTACTAGAATTATTCCAGGGCTAGCAAAGATCCAACTGAAGATCTAGAAACAAGCACTTTAACTTAACCTATTTTAAAAATATAGGCAAGTATATTTTTAAAATATATATCTATATTTGCCTCTGCTTGTTCCGAGATCTGATAGGTGTATCTTTGGTGATATTCCACTTGCAGCGCCCAAAAAAACCTAGGCCATCTCCCGCCGAGATAGCTGAAGAACTTCGCCAGCTTGCTGCCAAGAATCTGCCTCCTCCACCAACTCCTTCTCTACCTGTTAAGGAAACTACTCCTAACCAGGAAAAATTTGTGTCCCTCGCCGATCAACCTTTAGAGGATAATTCAAATATGCTCGTCGACCAATCTACAAAGAGTGGTTCCACCAATCCTTCTGCTATTGAAAATATAAAGGACATAAATCCAGACTCGGAAACATATCCCAAAAACAATGATTATCTTGACATGGATCTGGACCAGCTCAACATTGCTGGTGGTCAAGATACTTCCAAACCTTCTACTTCTTCCGAGATCCCTAAGATATCAACTGCTCAACCTACTCCTACTGTTTCTGCACTTGAGTCACACCTCGCTGGCTTAGTTGTTCTCGATAGGTTGCCTCGGCATCTTCTTACCCCTCAGCCTGCTAAGGGACCTGGATGCCTGCAAGTGACTGCCCCTAATATGCTCGCCGAGGCTTTCGACAAGCTTAGTGTGGCGGATGACTGCACAGACCATGAGTATTTTGAAACCTTAGCGCAATATAGTCGCCCTGGGTTTGTGCATCATCCAAAATTCCATACCGCTGCAGATGTCATTCCTTATCAAGAGCATTTCAATCTTTTTAACATGGTGAGTATCCTTTCTAATTGCTCTGTCTTTTCTGGATCTGTCGCCGCCGGATACTTATGCTTACCTTTTGTGGTTTCAGCACTTTCACCACTGCTTGAGCGTTGCCTCGGCCATCGAGGGTCTTGGCCGTGAGAACATTAACCTCAAGGATCAAATTAGTCAACTGAAACATGACGCAGTGGTGCGTGGTCAAGAGGTTGAGAGGTTAAAGAATGAGGCCAGAGCGCGAAGCCTGACAGTCACCACTCAGCAGAGTAAGTTTTCTTCACTTCTCTTTTTGTTTAGTTATTTTGCTTTTTCGTTTGCTTCTTTCGCCGACCCTTAGATTTCCTGCCCTCCAAGGTTGCCATTCCTCCGATGACGATAGGCTTAGGCGAGCTGAATCCGAAATCGAGAGACTTAGTAATAGCAACTTTAAGCAGTGTAGTCAGTTATTTACTTTCCTCAAGGATCTTAATTGGTGTCGCCGAGAGTTGGATCAAGATGTTGATATTATAAGAAACCTCTGTGATACTTATCAAGCTACTCGATCGGAATTAGGCCAAATGACTAGTCAACGTGATGCTGCACTTCGCCGAGAAGAAATTGCCCTTGCCGCTAAGACAGAAGCCGAGACAAGTCATAAGCGAGCTTCCTTCCTCTGGAAAGAAGAAAAGTCCAGAGCTGATAAGCTGGCCTCTCAAGTTATTAGCTTGAGCACGGAGAAAGAGACCGCCGAGTTTCAGATTCAGCGCTGGAGAGATATGGCGGAGAGGCGTGAAATTTTGACGATTGATTTATACAAGCAATGCTCTGACCAACAGCGCCGAATAGAACAAATGTTAGGTCCGTGTGCTAACGAAAACTTCGAGTTCCATATGGCTCAGTTTACGGAAGCACGAGAGGGTATACGAGAACATGTCCGCAACCTAGAAGGTAGCTTTTATAGGGTTTATTCATAACCTGTCATGCTTATGCTTATTTTCCATTTTTACTCCTAAGGTAACCTTTTGTTTGTCATAACTTTTCTCCTTTTGCTTTCAGCTACCATTCAGAGGTTAAAGAATGAAGCAGATCAACAGCAAGAGATCATCAAAGGCTGCATGAACTGGAGATGAAGGTCCAGGATCTTTCTGATCAACTTAAGGAGCACAAGTCTTGCCCCAGCAAGATAGATGAGCTGTCTGAGAAGCTCAAAGAACATGATTCCTGTGCTGGCCAACTTGCTGATCTGAACAAGCAACTTCTTGACCATGCCTCTTGCGCTAGCAAGATTCAAGAATTGGAGAGTGCCCGAGATGGTCTTCAAATTGAACTCGCCGAAGTCAAGGACGATGTCCAATACTGGGAGAAGCGTCACAAGGCTGATGTTATCAGTGCTGCCTTCATCGACGCCCAGGATTTTGCTTATAAATTCCTGCCTCAGTATGGAGTGGAGATTCCCTCGGCCTACAAACGTCTTACTCCTGAAAAGCTCGCCATGCAAGAGAAGGCAAGCATTAAAGGAAAAGAAGTGATGGGTGCAGAAGAGAATGAAGAAGAGGAGGAAGAAGAGAATTATGAGTCTGAGGAAGAAAGCTCAGAGGAGGAAGCTGAAGATGAAAATCCTAAGGGACAAAATCTATCTCTTGTTATCTTTGCTGGAACCATCGATGAGCAGACTCTAGGGACGGCGACTGTTAATGCTAGTCAACCAATCGTCGAGCAAAGTACTGAGGTAGTTATTGACGTCGACGAGCAGAACACGAGAAATCTTGGCGAGACAAATGCTGTTGGAATTGTTAGAAATGACTGCCATCCTGATGATAGTGGGACAGGCGACATAGGCGCAGATCTTCTTGGCGACCTTAATCAGGACAAGCCTCCTACTCCCAAAAGTCCTTTTCCGGATCCTAGGTGTTAAAGTAGCTTTTCTTCTGCTTTTTGGATATTGTGATAGACAAAGTGTTTCTTCCTTAGTTTTTGTGTTTTTCTTGCTATCTTTGATTTTCTTGTACTGAACCATATCCTTTTAAATGTTATTTTGATGAATGTTGTTTTTATGTCTGATGACATCTGTTCCCCATATGCAATTTTCCATGGGTATATTTGCTCATTTTTATCTAATCTTGAAAGAGTTAACTTTCCAAAGAGTGAAGCCCTGGCCCTCGTTACCGCCAACAATATCTTATAAATTGAACTAACAATTTCCCAGAGCAACAGGGTAGAACCCAGCCGTAATCATTACTTGTGCCCGTCGGCGATCTAATATAAGTAGAATGGGTTGCCCTCATAGACTTCAATACACTCCGCCAGGAGTGATGCTATGGCGTAGACAGATTAGCACACCAGCGGAACCGCCGATGTGATGCTACAGCAAAAGGGGACCTTATTTCTTTACAAACACTTACAGATCAACAAGTAACACGACTGGTCTTACAACTAGCCTGGGTTGGACTAACTGTTACGATAAGGGCATTCACTCGACGGAAGTAAGTCTTCTGCACAAGAGGTCTTGGCTCTTCGTTGATTTATTGATTTGGGCGTTTTGCCTTTAAAGATGGCACTTGGCCTTAGTACCTGATCAGGGTTTTGTATGGCATTTATTGCCTTGGGCATTTGTGCCTCTGTATGTGACTTTTATAGCCTGCTACTGAGTATTTTTGCCTCAGCTGTCATGCTCTTGGAGCTTTAAATTCTATCTATCACTGCAGTTAGACTACTCAGTGAGTGAAAATGCAAAGGACTCAGTGATTTGTTAACGGGGTTCGGCGCATGGTAGCAAACCTACGTCCCCGGATCTTATTTGCTGTTATTTTATACAAGCTAATAAGATTTCTTGGGTATTATGCCCGCCCAAGACTTCGGATTTTACATGGTATCCATCAAGGATATTACTTCTTAAGGAACCTGGCGTTCCAAGGATGCTCGAGTTGCACGCCATGCTCATCAATCAGTACATACGCTCCTGGCCCAGCCACTCTTTTAACGACATAAGGGCCATCCCACACAGGTTCCAGCTTCCTGCACCCTTCTCGTTGAGATGGGGGAACTTCTCGGAGCACCAGCTCGCCGGGTGAATATTCTCGTGGAATCACTCGCTTGTTATATTCTCTTGCTAATCGCCGATGGTAATTCTCCATGTGTGTAAGGGCGATCAGTCGCTGCTCTTCTAAGTCATCTAGCTTGGCTAGGATTAGATCTGTATTCAGATTCTTTTCCCATGCCTCATGCTTTGTAGTGGGCAGAATTACTTCAGATGGGTGCACTGCCTCGGCGCCGAAAGTAAGTAAGAAAGGAGATGCTCCAGTCGCTTCTCGAACCGTAGTTCTATATGACCACAAGACATTGTGCAAATGCTCACACCATGCCTTTTTATGCTTTTCCAATCTTTTCTTCAGTCCCATTCCAATAGTCTTATTGGTGGCTTCTGCTTGGCCATTACTCTGAGGGTATAAGGGAGTTGATTTTCCCAATTTGACGCTATAATGAGCGAGTAGCTTCCTTATGTTGTCGCCGACCAGCTCTTTCCCATTATCGGTACATATCTCCGCCGGTACACCAAATCTGCAAAATATGTTCTCCCAGATGAATGTGAACACTTCTTGTCCCGTTTTCTTCCTGATAGCTTTAGCTTCACACCACTTGGTGAAATAATCTGTCGCCACAATGATGTACTTCCGCTGTCCAGAGCCTGTAGTTAGTGGACCAATAATATCAATGCCCCACTTGGCGAAAGGCCAAGGGCTAAGCACTGAGTTCAAAGATGTTGCCGGCGCTTTAATTCTTCTTCCATACAGCTGGCATGGTTTGCATCGCTGAACATATTCCTTTGCATCTCTATTCATCCAAGGCCAATAATATCCTTGCATTCGGACCTTCAAGGCTAAAGCTCTTTGGCCACCATGATTTCCACAGTCTCCTTCATGGATCTCCTTTAATAATTTATTACCTTCTTCCCTTGATACACATCGCAGAAGTGGTCCAGAGAATGACCGGCGATATAAGATTCCATCTCGAAGTTCATAGTTCGCCGAGCGGCTAATGATATGATGAGCCAAGATTTGATTTCCTGGTAAGGTTAAGTGGTCCAAGTAGTACCGTATCGGCGATCTCCAATCTGTTTCTGCTGATTCTTCAACGCTTGTTGTTAATACTTCTTTTTGCCTTGGTGCTGTTACCGATGGTTGCATCACTCTCTCAATAGCTATCGAGGGAACATCTGGGTTTGTCATCATTGAGGAGATAAACGCCAATGCATCGGCGTGTCTGTTATCTTTTCTGCAGATGTGGCGAAACTTGATACATGTAATCCTCTAGGCATACTCCCTAGCAAGTTTTAGGTACTTCTGCATAGACGGGTCTGCTGTCTGGTATCGTCCAGATATTTGTCGAATCACCAGCTGAGAATCACTTGTCAATCTAACATGGCTAATTTTCATTTCTATGAGTATCCGCATTGCATGAATGACTGCTTCATATTCTGCCTCATTGTTAGTCGCCGGGAATTCTAATCTTAGCGAGTGCACAATCCTTGCTCCTTTTGGCGAGATAAGAACAATTCCAATTCCATTTCCTTCTTTATTTGACGAACCATCTACATAAACCTCCCATCCATCAGGACTGCATTTCAATAAATCTGGTACTTCATGTTCTCGCTCATCCAAGGAGGATGGGATTTCTTCTATCTCTTCTTCTTCATCTATTGGGAAGTCGGCGAGGAAATCTGCTATGACTTGAGACCGCTGAGATGTGCGTATTTCATACTGGACGCCGAACTGTTCAATCTGCTGATTCCACTTGGCAATGCGTCCCACTCGCTGAGAGCTGTGCAAGATAGATTCTATTGGAGTTTTTGTGAGGACCACAATGGGATGAGCATGAAAATATGGCCGTAATCGTTGTGATGCAAAAACCAATGCCAGTATCAACTGTTCTATTTTAGTGTAATTCTTCTCTGCTCCTTGCAATGTCCTACTGATATAGAAATATAGGTGTTTCTCCACCTTTGGTTCTTACAAGTACTGCACTTATGGCAAAAGGTGTAGCGGCGAGGTATACTCTGAGTTCCTCGCCGTGCTCGGGTGACTGAATTGCTGGAAGAGTAGCGAGGTACTTTTTGATGCCCTGAAACGCAGCTTCATGTGCTTCAGTCCAGTTGAACTTTTCTCCTTTCTTCAGTGTCTAGAAAAATAATTTACACTTGTCGGAGAACCTTGAGATGAATCTATTAAGAGATGCCAAAGTTCCGTTGAGTCGCATAACATCCTTTACTGTGACCGGCGAGGGCATCTCTATGATTGCTTTGACCTTGGCCTGATCAGCTTCCACTCCCTTCTTGGTGACGACATATCCCAAAAACTTTCCTGAAGTTACGCCGAAAACACATTTTGCTGGATTGATTTTTAACTTAGTAACACGCATATGATTAAATATTTCTCTGAGGTCTTCTACATGAGTTTGCTTCTTCTTGCTCTTGACGAGCATGTCGTCGACATAGACTTCCATTGTCCTCCCTATCCATTTCTCAAACATTTTCTGTGCCATTTCTTGATAAGTGGCACCAGCATTCTTCAACCCAAACGGCATTCGAGTGTAGCAAAATAACCCTTTAGTGGAAAAGAAAGTTGTATGCTTCTGATCTTCCTCCGCCAAAGGTATTTGGTTATACCCTGAATAACCATCCATAAATGACAGCAACTCGTGACCTGATGTAGCGTCCACAGTCTGATCAATACTCGGCAATGGAAAACTATTCTTGGGACAAGCTCTGTTAAGGTCGTTGAAATATATGCAGATCCTTACTCACTTGTTCTTTTTTGGTACTACGGCCATGTTGGCTATCCATTGTGGATATTGTACTGGTCTTATTATACCAGACGCCCTCATTTTGTCAATCTCCGCCTCTACTGCTTCTTTATAAGCTGGGGCTAGCTTCCTTATCCTTTGCTTGAATGGTCTGACCTTTGGATCAATATCGAGTTTATGACATGCTATCGCCGGGTCAATCCCTGGCATCTCGTTCATACCCCAAGCAAAGAAATCAACATATTCCTTTAGTAGTGCTATCAACTCCGCCGATTCGGCTTCGTTTAATAGAGTACCAATTTTTACCATCTTTGGATCCTGTTCATCGCCGATATTAACATCCTTAGTAGGTTCCACCGCCGTGAAATGTAACTCTGGTTCTCCCATCGGCGATGGTTCCTTTAATTGCTATAAGGTCTTATCTCCAGACTTCGCCGAGTCTTCTACTGAATTTACTGAATGCACATATGTGGTTGGGTTGGCGATGAAGTCTAGAATTTCTTGCTCCTTAATCGCTTCCTTGCCGAGCTTCTTTTTCTCTGCCATTTTCACCTTTCGATTTTCTCGCATTTGCACATCCGCTGAATTGCACGCCTTGGCCACTGATAAATCTCCAACATATTCGGCGACTCCAAATGGGGTGGGGAACCTTAGGCGTTGATGATAAGTAGAAGGGACTCCTTTTAAACTGTGAAGCCATGGTCTCCCCAGAATTGCAGCATACGGCGAGTCAACATCCACAATGCAAAGAGTAGTTTTTAAGAAATAATCGTCGCAGATTTTCACTTTTAATTCAATCTCGCCTTTAGGCTTAGATGCAATGCCATTAAACCCATAAATGTTATAGGAGGAGACCGTCGGCGAGGGTATCTTGTTGTCTTTCGCTCTCATCGCCTCAAAGGCAGTGTTAAAGAGGATATCCACAGAACTTCCTGGATCAATAAGCACCTTTGGCAGCCTGAATCCTTCCATCTGAATAGTAAGGACTAGAGGGTTGTTATGATTTCTTCCTTCTGGTGGAATCTCTTGGGCGGAAAACCCAACACATGCTTTCATCCATTCCTGCAACGGCTCCTGCTTAGCGGCGACGCTACAGATCTCATTTCCCATTCTATCTCGCTTATGAACTCGAGACATAACATTATCATGAAATTCATCTCTAGTAATTTATGAATGCACAATGGAAAAACAATCTAACTCCAGCAAATCTCGCTCAACCTTAACCTCATACACATTTGGAGTGTGGACTGGAATGGCTTGAATTGGCTGGACCATGATGGGAGGTGGCGGCGGCAATTCTAGGAATTCCTGAAATTTCCCCATACGGATGAATCGATGAACTTCTTGCTGTACGCCGGTACAATTCTCAGTTGTATGGCCATGAAACTGGTGGAATTGACAGAATGAATTGGTATTGGCTGGCGGGACCCTTGGGTTTCCTCTGTTATAAGGATAGCGGATATCATCCCTACAATTTGAACTTTCAATCTGACCAAATGCATCTGTATAAGAAACACGCAACTTAGGCAAAGTAGCATCCTGGAAAGTTTGCGGGTTGCCTCTGCCAAACTTTCTATTATCCCCATTATATCTTCTGTCTCCATTCCCATTTTGCCGATTATCTCTTCCTCCTCGTCCATAATTTCCTCCCCTGTTATCTTGCTTATCTCGCCCATCATAATTTTCTCGCTTCTGAGTATTCCAATGCTGCTCGGCGGTAACCTGTTGCTTTCCCGCCTCGGATACTACTATCGCCGAAGGGGGATTCTGCGCCAACTTCCGCTGCTCTGCCTTCAACCATTCTTTCTTGATTTCTTCTTGCTCCTCCGGCGATAAGCTATTGATCGAATGAATTTGTTTTGCTCTTTCCTTCTTTAGTCGCAACTCCTCTTCTCTGATTTCTTCAAAACTTAACCATTCATCCTGCATCGCCCTCAAGGTCAGCAAATCCTGCGGCATGTTCCAAAACAACTTCTGGTACAACTGGTCAGTAGTCTCCATAGCGCTAAGAAATGATCTTATTTTCTCCTTTTCTGAAACTTCTGATCCTACCTCGCCGCTTGCTTTTCTCCACCTTTGAATAAAAACTTTATAAGTCTCCGAGGGTCTTCTCTTAACGTTGAATAATCTTTCCACACCGGGCCGGCCTCTATTATTCTGAATAAAAGCATGCAAGAATCTGCTTTCTAATTTCTCAAAGGATTTGATTTTTCCTTCTTCTAGCCCATCAAACCAGGCTAGGGATTCATCCTTCAGTGTAGCAGGGAAGGCCATACACATTATCGGATCTGATCCTACCCAGGCTGCCATATCCCGCTTATAAGCTCTTGAGTGCTGTGTAGGATCTCCAGTTCCATCATAGAAAGAGGTGAACTTTGGGGGAGAGTACTTGGGAGACACATGTCCATATGTAATACAATCATGAAAAGGTGTTTTCTGGGCTTCTAAGAGCGCGACTCTATATTTGGACTCCCTTGAAGACCCACTTAAAGCTTCTACTTTATCTTTTAGCTGGCGCAAGTCCTTCTTCATCTCTTTGTCTGCTTTATGTCGCCGCCTAGAGCTGCTGCGATCTTTATCCTTTCCAGGTAAGTTTATCCTCCTTCCCCTGTCATCATACTTCGCCGATGAATCTGAAATTTCAGTCGAGCTAGTTCCACTCTTTTCAGCTCGGCGAGATGAATGTGTATTGGAATGAGACTCATGGCGAGATGAATGAGTATGGGACCCATGGCGAGATGAATGCGCATGGCGAGTTGAGTGCGAGTGGGACGCATGACCTTTATTTTACGCCGCCATTAATTCTCTATGACTCTGAAGTACTGTCTCCATTTGCAATTGCATTTGTCTCTCCATCTGACTAGCCTGCCTGTTGTTGGCCTCAAGAATTTGCCTCAGCAATGTTTCTGTAGTATTTGTAGATCCAGTATTATTTGCTATCACTACTGGGCGAGTTACAGTTGCTCCCGGCACTATCGCTACACCATTTCTACTAGCCGCCTGTGGAGTTTCTGCTACCACCGCTGGCACTTCTTCTGCTACATGAAGTGCTTCTCCGACGATATCCTGTACTAATTGCTGCTGAATGTTGGCTGCCACTCTGCATCCTGCCATTGCATTTTGAGCTGCTCCCCCTGCATTCGATGTCTCTTCTCTGGTGAATCCTCCGGCACCAATCTGCTCGCCGCAAGCATTTGCTTCTACTGCGCTACTGATTCTCGTTAACATTGGATTAGGCTCAGGTGACCTTTCTGCATTCTCAAAACGAGTGACATCCTCCATATAAACTTCTTCTTGGCGGGTTACTTGCTGGATAGGAGATCGGCGAGATGAACTTGCCACATTAGGATCCACTAGGCCAGCTGGTTCCATTGCTCTACTTCTAGTGTTGTGACCACTGGAGAGTGTCGCCGGTGTAGGAAGGATAGGGTGTCGAGGAGGCCTACCCGCCGGGGCTTTATCGCTTCTTCCTCTAGGACCCATTCGCCGAGACTCTGTAAAAGAAGACAAACACACTTCCTGACAGTATTGCTCTGTTAGTACTGTGGGTAAATGCCAAATAAGTTAGTTGGGTTACTTTTCAGAATATTGATGAATGAAATACAAAAGGAGCAGCTTTGCATCACGTCACGGGCAGATAATGACCTAAGTATGACAAAAATTGCAAAACAACCTATGTGATTATGATTTTGAAATCAAAATGATAGTACGTCCAACATCTTGGGAAACAGCCTAGCAAGGTTTTGAGATGAAATTTCCTTTATGAAACCGAAGTTTATGTCAAACACCAGAACTGACCCTCTTCTTACCGGAAAATATATATCTATATTTGAAAATTCGTACCAAAAATGGCAATTTTCCTTCTAAACGATTAACCTTCCTACAGCTCATGTGAGAAAAGTGAAATATGTGATAAAATTGTCCCAGCAGGCCGGTCAATCATTGTTTATAAGCATACTAGCACTCAACACAGCGTGATTTCCTTAAATGGTAAGAAATGTCCACTGAGAATCCAGATCCATCACCATAGCATACTAAAAATACTCTAATGCTTTCTAATCTTAGTAACACTGTGCAAGAGAATCTTTATAACGAGTTACCTAGCATACCATGTATAGCAAAACAAAAGCAAAATCATGAAGAAATGTCGCATGGCTAGCATAACATCCCAAAATAGTATGAAAATTTTGCTGAAACATAACGACGAGCTCTAAAAACTCTTATATCATACCATATATAGAAACAAAGAACATATAGTAACACCTCAACTCATACTCAGAATCAAAGAAAAACATAGATGAGCTAAAACTCATAAAGAATCAGCAGGAAATTCTATATATGGCGAGTGAAGGTAACTGAGACAGTACCGACGA